>OY776276.1:72003258-72143258 GCA_963675445.1 Linnaemya vulpina | reverse complement strand
TAGCTGCTCATGCCGACACCCTACATTATGTATCGGCATTTTAGGTTGTTTGGCTAGTTTGATACGTTGAATGTGTGTATGCATGTGTTAAGTTTTCGACCATTACCGATGACAGTGTGTTTTTTAGAAAATAAGAGGAAAAACCCTGTTGAATGTATGTTAAGTTTGTGATCGGTAACGATGGCAGGGTGTTTTTTAGAAAATAAAAGGGGAAAAAAACCGTTGAATGTGTATTATGTTTTCCACCATTATCGATGATAGGGTGTTTTTTTAGAAAATTAAAGGAAAAAAACTGTTGAATGTGTGTGTGTATGATTAATATAGGCAAATAGAGCTGCTGTAGGTTTCATTGCTCTTGCGAATAACACCAAGTTATTTGGTAATTTCTTATCAAACCTAGAACGTTAGCTGTAATTGTGAAATTCATACATATTTTTTTAACTGATAAGAACACATTGTTTTCTAAAGGGCATTAAATATATTTTTATAATTTTTTTCATGTTTACCCTTTACAATGAAATAAAGCCATTTAAATTTTAGTAAAATTATATATTCAAAATTTTATTTTACAATGTTTTAATATCTGATTAAAAATTATTTTATATTAATATTTAACTTTAATTTTCTTTTATGCTGGAGGTACTTTGCTTGAGATATTATCTTTTTCAATTATAGAATTAAAACAAAGATTCTCTAATCCTCAACTTGAAAAAATATCTTTTCTCGCAATTCTGTCCTTTGTTCATCGAAATACATTTTTAATAACAAAATTCATAGAGAAATGAAACATCATATCTTGATATTATTATTAATAATTTAATTTTTTCATCAAGTTTCTTGATGAGCTGTTTTGATAAAGTAATTAAATTTTTTTGTAATTGACTAATTTTCAGTCCTAAGTAATATTTATTAATAGCGTCTTTTTCTTGTGACGGAAACGAAATATTACCAATCCTTTTATTTTGCACATCGATATTGTTATTTTTATCCAAGACAATTCCAACGACTTGACGAATTTTTCTTTTTCCTTTTTCGGTCTTAATAATATAGCTTGAGCTATTACCAAATTTATTAATAGGCGTATTGTGTCCTGTCCCTTTAAATATCATTAGTAATCTGAACTTAACAACAAACATATATATATATATATATATATATATATATATATATATATTATTTATTATTTATTAAAAGCAATTATTTTTTTTGTTTCATAGTTTTTATATTTTCTTATATAACTTTAATTTTACAATATTTTGTTATTATCTAAACGGATTAAAACTTATTAAACATCTATATTTATATGAAGGAAAATATGATCATCTTCATCCAAAAATTCTTTATATAAATATAAATTAGATGATCGTAAAGAATTTATTCTGGAATCTCCCCATGAATAAGTGTCAATATTATTTAAACATATAAATCTCTTATCACCTAAATAACTTAATGTTAGTTTACTTATATGTTGTGTGTATACTTGATGAACCTTAGGTCTAAATGCATACAAATATTATAACATAGCTTTTTCTCTAGTAAACGTTTTCTAAAATCAATCATACTTAATCTAGCTGTCACACTGTTCTTAACATCCTTAACTTTTTTTTATTTCACTATCTAATTTATCTATTTTTATTGCATACATTTTAGCTCTTAGATCAATGAATTCCTTAATAAGTTTACCACTACATTTGTCTTTCATCAGTACCTAAAACATTTTTGTTTACTAAGGAAAACTTAAACACATTGTCCTGAGCATATAAAGATGTATCGAAATGTAAACTTAATTCATTTCGAATATCATCATATAGATCATTTGTTGTAACATCGTATATAAAGGAGTCAGTATCCATATAATTCAAATTAATATCCTCACGATATTTAGGTTTCATATAATCGTAATCAAAGCTGTACATTTTCAATTTCGATAATTCTAATACTGAAAACCCAGTATAAATTGGTTTGTTGTATAACGTTTAGTTCTACGCATTTCTATGGCAACCATATCTTCATGAATTTTAAGGGAACTATGGAAATTAGGTTTAGATATAAGGGCTCTAGCCTCTTACCTCTACTCTTCCATTCACAAAATAATTTTACATCTTTTCTTTTGTCTACATTTTCCATAGCTTTAGCGTATACAGCAATGTTCAGAAGCTGTATAAGTTTGAAAAAGTTTTGTTCAAATATTGTTTTAGCTATTATTCTATGATCCAGCTTATTAAATTGAAGTATTCTATGTATTTTAGTTAAAACCAAAACGTTTTGGAGACATTGCCGAAAATTTCTATAGTGTATTATACATTTTGTTTTGTGATTTAAATCTGTAATTAATTTCATAGCCTCAATTTTTTTGTTTTCGGCACAAAATGGAAAATCATTATGATAGTCGTGTAATGTTGTTGGATACTCTAAATCTACTTGAAGTATATATTACATAGGGCTATCTTCTTTTATTTAAAATTTTTGTAGGGAAGGTATTGCGACATTGCATAACCATACAAATTATTAACATCTAAATAAATAAGATAGTTTGATTCTTTAGTACAATCATAATCACTAACGTATTTATTATTAGCAACTGATCGTCGTTTACAACATTGCACAATACCTTCCCTAATACTCCGCAAAACGAAATTATACAAATGAATATCGGTTAACAATTCAAGTTCTATTTCTGTATATTTTAGCATAGCATTCCATGAAAGACCTGGGGTAGTATAGTACTGACAGGTATGTATATTATAAATACTTTTACAAACTTTTCTAAAACTCTAAAATTTATCGCAAAGTAATAAAACATCTACTTTAATATATATAAATAGATAGTCCATAAGAGATTTACCCTGAAATGTATTCCACACTTTTTCAGCATGTTCATAATCATCCACACTACACGATTCCTTCGTAAGCTTATTACAAAAGACTGAACGTGTTGGTAATAGTGATTTTTGAAGACGATTGACAGAATCTAAATAATCGTAAGGAAAGACACCTTTACGTTTCATTAAATTGAACTCGGCAATATTTTGATAATTCGATTTTTATAATATTTTGATAATTTTATTTTATATATCCTGCTAACTTTTCTAAACTAGACGACATAAATCGAAATGAGTCTAGAAAATGTATTTTGATTGAATGCTTATCATTTACCGAAATGATATGTTTGATATGGATACGTATAGTTCTTTATTTAGAGGAATTATATTTATATCACCTGCAATAGACGAAAGTTCTCTTACAAACAAATGACAATCATATGCCGAAAAATTGTGGAAAAAGATAGGTATGAAATTAGCAATTTGATATTCTAGATTACATTTATTATGAGCAGGTCCTCTATATTAGTCTGTTAAATGACAATGATCTGTTACTCTATCATCAAAAGAAAAAAATTGTTTGCAAATATGACAAACTCCGTCTTTGTCTTGCTTTATCTGTTGAAGTGATGTTAAGGAATTCATTGGTTTTACAACACTTTAGTAATTATTATATATTTTTCAGACATCACTAACTAGATTCTTAAAGAAATGTTTCGGTGCATCATCATCACTATAAATTCTAAATAAATCTAAACTAGTGTCAAACGAGCATTTTATGTAATAGATATAAGCAAATGGAATATGCTTTTGTTTGGATTTAATATATGTTGAATTTTGTATATTAACCGACTCTAAAACGCATTCAAAATCGGCATATAAAAGGCGTATCCATTTGCTTTTTATAACTTTTAAAACTTAACTTACATTCATCTAAACTAGGTATCACGCAGGTATTACATGCATATATACATGTCTTGTGCTTTGTCAGTTGACTTTTTTTAACCTGTAAGAAATAAAGAATAAATATTTATTTAAATATTATCATTTTATATCAATATAAATACTGTAACTTACCTTGACATATTTTTGATCCATACCTAGTGAAACCGTTCTCCTTCTTCCTACAACAATAAATTGAAGTGGTTTTTCTTCTCGGCTTGAGTAAAGTAATATGGTCCAACTATGTTATCACCTTCGAATCCAAAAACATTTACACTTATTTCAGGGTTATTGATTTCAAAATCTTTTGTTTTATTAATGGATATTGGGAAATTTAAACTTCTGAAATTTAAAATCATATTATTTTGTATGTTTTCAATATTATACGATATACATCTATTTGGGTGTAAAGAAACTGGATATAGAGCAGAAATTATTGCCCACATAAAACAATATTCATCCTTGTTTTTCACATTGGTACATGCACGTTTTTTTAAGATGTTAGGTGGTAAGCATATATATTGAGACCCCTTCAAACATTTATACTGATTAATATTAATTTCAAGATGACATATTTCTATCAAGCCCATCCACTATCACGCTCTTGGAACTCACTTATCTTTTTTTACTAAAACATCACACTGATAACAGTAAATTTGAAAAAAGTCATCTGTTGTTGAAGCTACATATATTAAGAATAATCATTTTAGTTTGATGCGATTTTATATCCACTCTACATGAATCATCTTCTTTTATTAATACATACTAGCAAAAGAGTTCACAAAAAAATTTTATGTTACAATGTTGTTGTAGTGAATCTCTGCACAATTTTAACACTTTTTCCTTTATTTCATTTACAAGCACTTCGGGGATTAAGTTATCCTTATTATCATTTTGTATTACGTACGTTGCTATACGATTTTTAAAAGAAGAGTTAATACATTTCACGTTATCATTATTAATTTGCTTAGCATTGTTTTATTTATGAATGGTTGTACGTAAATTATAGTGCCAATTCGTTTTCGTGATATGTTTTTTACAGGTATTACAATAAGCAGTAGCTTCCTCCGTATTTGAAATATGTTTTATATCATGAGAATGTGTTAGAAATCCTTTGCGGTTTGTGAATTGTAAATTACATATTGCACACTTTAATGATGATGATGACGGACCATTGTGATGTAATCTGACATGACGTTTTAGAGATGAATTTAAATTGTAGAATTTTCCGCAAAATGTACAAATAAAACCAGCCGTTTTTTTATATTTATTTATTTAGTTTTTGTTAATAACGTTAGTATACTTGAATTCAATTTTCAAGAATTATATCCCATTATTTTTAAACTAACTATTTATACTAAATTTTAAACGTTAACTGTTAAGAACACATGCGCGTTAGGTGTGGTTGTGAAATTCAAACACGTTTTTAAGGACATGAAATATATTCTTATCAGTTTTTTTATTTGAACGCATAAAAAAATGTTTACACACCGGATGTGGTTTTAAAACGAGTTATTAGTTGTTTTTAATTCTAAATATTATAATATGTAAATTCATACATTAGATGTGATTTATACACTAGATGTTGATTCAAGGCCATTAAAAACATGATAATTTATACGTTAGCTATGGTTATGAAATTCAAATACATTTTTTAAAGAGCATTAAATATATTCTTATCAGTTGTTTTGATATAACGCATAAGAAAAAAATACTCACCGGGTGTGCTTTTAAAACGTGTTGTCAGGTTTTTTAATTCTAAATATTAAAATATATATTCATACATTAGATGTGTGCTGAAAAAACTGTAATTGCATTGAGCAATTTTATTAATTTGTATAATTATAAATAAAGAAAACATTAAAAAATTTCAGTTGGGATTATTGTTTTAAAGGATGTTTTTTGTACAAGTTTAAATCATAGTATAACGTAGTAATGTATTTTTGATATCAATGAAACGGTCTTTATTGGATAGAAAATTGTATGCCATTAATGTTTAAATATGATTTCGGTCATGTGGCCGCCACGGCTGGCGCGTACAAGGCGCAATCTGGAACACCAATTCTCACAAACAGTAACATTGTGACCATCATCGTTTTTGAAGACACACTTATGAGCCAATGACTCCGCCAGCTCATAATGTGCACCAAACAATAATTTTCTGTGGATGTAATGGAGTTTTGACAAAAGCTCGTGGGTTCTCATCACTCCAAATGCGACAATTCTGTTTATTTACGTACCCATTTAACCAAAAAAGGGCTTCATCGGAAAACAAAATTTTGAATAGACGAAGTGCACGATAAGTTTGACGAACAGAACCATTATTCTTATTAAAAATTTCCCCAATTTGCACGCGTTGTTCTAGTGTAAGTCGATCCATAATAAAATGGCAAAGCAAGCTAAACAAAAACCAACTATCAGCTGTTAAATGGATGGTCAAATAAAGCAGTTATGCCAACTCAAAGTTGTATCACTCTATAAGTAACACCCCATATTAAAAAAAAAATTTTTTTATAATACATAGTCTTAGAATTATATTATTTTATTTAGTTTATAGTTACATTCTATCATCATCATGATTTTATCAGCTAAATTGGAGAATCTGTTAAATATACATAACAAGGAAATTAATCAAGTTTATAAAGAAATAATTTTAAAAATTATAAAAGAAATACAAATATATGCTTATGTTGTTAAACCGTTTATATATATATATATATATATCTATATATATATATATATATATATATATGTATATATATATATATATATATATATATATATATATATAAATATATATATATATATATATATATATATATATACATATATATACATATATATATGTACATATATATACATATATATATGTACATATATGTATATATATATATATATATATATATATATATTGAAATTCATAAATGTGATCGCGAAAACATTTTAACGAATAATGCCAACGCGCATGTGTTCTTAGCAGTTAACGTTTAAAATTTAGTATAAATAGTTAGTTTAAAAATAATAGGATATTATTTTTGAAAATTGAATTACGTTATTAACGAAAACAATTCATATATAATTTAAAAAATATGGCTGGTTCTATTTGTACATTTTGCGGAAAAGTCTACAATTTAAATTCATCTCTAAAACGTCATGTCAGATTACATCACGATGGTCCTTCATCATCATCATTACAATGTGCAACATGTAATTTACAAATTGCAAAGAGTTCCTCACACATTCTCATGTTACAGAAGATATTCAAAATATGGGGGAAGTTACTGTTTATTGTAATACCTGTAAAACATATACCAAGAAATTAAATTGGGACTATAATTTACGTGCAACCATTCATATATATAACAGTTCTAAACAAATTAATAATGATAACGTGAAATGTATTAACTCTTCTTTTAAAAATCGTATAGCAACGTACGTAATACAAAATGATAATGAGGATAAGTTAGTCCCCGAAGTGTTTTTAAATGAAATAAAGTAAAAAGTTGTAAAATTGTTAAGAGATTGACTACAACAACATTGTAACATAAAATTTAATTGTGAACTTTTTTGCGATTATGTGTTAATATAAGAAGAAGATGATTCATGCAGTGTGGATATGAAATTGCATCAAACTAAAATGATTATTCTTATGCCCAATAAATCAGTGGCTATTTAAATGTCATTTAACTTTAAATGCCATTTAAATACCAAATTTCGTTTTTCACCACAAACTTAAATAAGACTTAATAACGCTTAAATGCCCCTCAATGTTATTTAAATCAAGCACAGAAAACATATGACTTTGATTTTTTTTTTTTAGCAAAAAGAAAACATTGTGTCGTCAAAAAAAAAATTGGTAAAAAATTTTAAAAATTTCCGTAAATAAAGGTAATTATCACTAAAATAAACTCAAAAATCGTATTAAAGTCGAAAAGCATATTTAAATAGACTTTAAATATTCATAAAAATTAACTAAATCGATATTTAAGTAGCCACTGATTTATTGGGCATTAATATAGCTTCAACAACAGATGACATTTTTCAAATTTACTCTGATCAGTGTGATATTTTAGTAAAAAAGATGAGTGAGTTCCAAGAGTGTGATAGTGGATAGGCATTGATAGAAATATGTCATCTTGAAATTAATATCAATCAGTATAAATGTTTGAAGGGGTCTCAATATATATGCTTACCACCTAACATCTTAAAAAAACGTGCATGTACCAATGTGAAAAACAAGGATGAATATTGTTTTGAGTGCAAAATAATTTCTGCTCTATATCCAATATATGCAATTTATTATTTCACTAGAACAAAACACAATTTGTGGAGGAAAGTCAATAAATTTTAAATTTCATCCTCATCAGAAGAGGAGGATGAATCTAGCAATTGACTAATTGCCAATTCTGCACATATAATTGATGCGGCAATATGAATATTTTTAACTTTTGTTAAAAATTTTCTTTTCTTTTCATAAACTATACAAACAGTAAAAATTGGTTGCTAGACTGCCAGTTTATCGACCCGAAGCTGTCTCGATTTTTTTATTTAAAGAAAAAAAAAAAGAAAATTTTATATAAACACTTTTTTGAGCGCAATTTCAAAACTCCAAATCCTGTAAGATTTAATGTCACTTAATGTAATGTTTTCCCATTGTTGTTTTATAAAACAGTAAGGATATTAACTTTTAAAATGTAACTTTTTGTTTAGTAATTCTAGGTGATTTCTTTCCAAATTCTTCTGGTAACACTATTAATAAACAAAAGTCAATTACTTTTCAGGGCACTATCAATACTGTCGATTTGTATGGGGCATAAAGAGCAATGTCTTTCGCCAGTATTGAGATATTTTTTGAATCAAACACACTACCCTTTTATAGAGCAAAATATTTTTAAGAAACGAACACGAAAATACTCTTTTTACATGGAAATGTAGTATATTTTTGTAGAAAAGAAAACACCGTAAGTTACAGTATTTATATTGATATAAAGCGATAATATTTAAATAAATATTTATTCTTTATTTCTTACAGGTTAAAAAAAGTCAACTGACAAAGCACAAGACATGTATATATGCATGTAATACCTGCGTGATATACTTTCACAGCAAGGAAAAGTTAGAAAGCCATAAACATGAGTGAAATAAGAAGGTGCCTAGTTTAGATGAATGTAAGTTAAGTTTCAAAAGTTATAAAAAGCAAATGGATGTGCCTTTTGTAGTATAAAGTGTTGTAAAACCAATGAATTCCTTAACATCAGTTCAACAGATAAAGCAAGACAAAGACGGAGTTTGTCATATTTGCAAACTATTTTTTTCTTTTGATGATAGAGTAACAGATCATTGTCATTTAACAGGCGAAAATAGAGGACCTGCTCATAATAAATTTAATCTAGAATATCAAATTGCTAACTTCATACCTATATATTTCCACAACCTTTCGGCATATGATTATCATTTGTTTGTAAGAGTTGCAGGTGATATAAATATAATTCCTCTAAATAAACAACTATACGTATCCATATCAAAGAGAATTTCGGTAAATGATAAACATTCAGTTGAATTACGTTTTCTAGACTCATTTCAATTTATGGCGTCTAGTTTAGAAAGTTAGCAGGATATTTATCAGATGAAGATCGAATTATCAAAATATTGCCGAGTTCAATTTAATGAAATATAAAGGTGTCTTTCCTTACGATTATTTAGATTCTGTTAATCGTCTTCAAGAATCACAATTACCACCACGTTCAGTCTTCTTAAATAAGCTTATGCATGAATCGTGTAGTGGGGATGATAATGAACACATTGAAAAAGTTTGGAATACATTTCAGTGTAATTCTCTTATGGACTACCTACTTTTATATTTTATTACTTTATGATATATTTGAAAGTTTTCGAAAAGTTTGCAAAAGTATTTATAATTTAGATCCCTGTCAGTATTATACTACCCCAGGTCTTTCATGGGATGCTATGCTAAAATATACAGAAATATAACTTGAATTGTTAACCGATATTCATATGTATAATTTCGTTTTGCGGGGTATTAGGGGAGATATTGTGCAATGTAGTAAACAACGATCAGTTGCTAATAATAAATACGTTAGTGATTATGATTCTACTAAAGAATCAAATTATCTTATTTATTTAGATGTTCATAATTTGTATGGTTATGCAATGTCGCAATACCTTCCCTACAAAAATTTAAATGGATAGAAAATGTTGAAAATTTTAATGTTACTAATATAAAAGAAGATAGCCCATGGGATATATACTTCAAGTAGATTTAGAGTATCCAACAACATTACACGACTATCATAATGATTTCCCATTTTGTGCCGAAAACAAAAAAATTGAGACCATGAAACAATCAAAATTAATTACAGATTTAAATCACAAAATATATAATGCACTATAGAAATCTTCAGCAATGTCTCCAAAACGGTTTGGTTTTAACTAAAATACATAGAATATTTCAATTTAATCAGTTGCATTGGTTAAAAAAGTATATTGACTTAAATAATCATCATAAAACAATAGCTAAATATACATTTGAACAAAACAATGCTGTATAAGATAAAACTATGGAAAATGTAGACAAAAGAAAAGATGTAAAATTTTTTTGTGAATGGAAGTGTAGAGGTAAGAGGCTAGAGCCCTTATATCTAAACCTAATTTCCATAGTTCCCTTAAAATTCATGAAGATATGGTTGCCATAGGAATGAGTAGAACTAAACGTTCTACAACAAACCAATTTATATTGGGTTTCCAGTATTAGAATTATCGAAATTAAAAATGTGCAGCTTTGATTACGATTATATGAAACCTAAATATCGCGAGGATATTAATTTTAATTATATGGATACTGAGTCCTTTATACACTATGTTAAAACAAATGATCTATATAATGATATTCGAAATGAATTAAGTTTACATTTCGATACATCTTCATATGCTTAGGACAATGTGTTTAAGTTTTCCTTAGTAAACAAAAATGTTTTAGGTACTGATGAAAGACAAATGCAGTGGTAAACTGATTAAGTAGATAGTGAAATAAAAAAATTAATGTTGTTAAGAACAATGTGACAGCTAGATTAAGTATTACTGATTATAGAAAATGTTTATTAGAGAAAGAGCTATATTATGATTCTATGTATGCATTTAGATCTAAGGTTCATCAAATATACATACAACTTATAAGTAAACTAACATTAAGTTATTTAGATGATGAGAGATTTATATGTATAAATAATATTGACACTTATTCATGGCGACATTATAGAATAAATACTTTACGATCATCTAATTTATATTTATATAAAGCATTTATGGATGAAAATGATGATGATATTTTCCTTAATATAAATATAGATTTTTAATTAGTTTTAATCCGTTTAGATAATAAGAAAATATTGTAAAATTAAAGTTATATAAGAAACAACAACAAAAAATATTTGTTTTTAGTAAATAATAAATTATATATATATATATATATATATATATATATATATATATATATGTTGTTAGGTTCAGATTATTAATGATATTAGAAGGAACAGGACACTAAGCGCCTGTTAATAAATTTAGTAATAGCTTAAGCGATATTATTAAGACCGAAAAAGAAAAATTCGCTAATTCGTTGGAATTCTCTTGGATAAAAATATTAATATCCATGTGCAAAATAAAAGGATTACTAATATTTCATTTCCTTCACAAGAAAAAGGCGTTATTAATAACATTACTTAGAAACGGAAATCAGTCAATTACAACAAAATTATTAACTTTGTCAAAACAGCAGCTCAAGAAACTTGATGAAAAAATTTAAATTTTAATAAGACAGTTCAATATATGAAATCTCATAGAGAAATGTCATTAAAAATGTGTTTCGATGAACAAATGACAGAACGGCAAGAAAAAATATTTTTTCAACTCGAGGAATTGCGAGAAAAAACATATGGATTAGAAAATCTTGCTTTTAATTCAATAATTGAAAAAAATAATATCTCAAGCAAAGTACCTCCAGCATGAAAGAAAATTAAAGTTAAATATTAATATAAAATAATTTTTAATCAGATAATAAAACATTGTAAAATAAAATTTTGAATATATATTTTTACTAAAATTTAAATGTCTTTGTTTCATTGTCAAGGGTAAATATTTCTATTACACTCGTTTATTTCATTGTCTTACGCTTACACACTCGTGGAAGTATTATAAAAAAAAATTTATTAAAATGTATTTAATGCCTTTTAAAAAGCAATGTGATCTTATCGGTTAAAAAAATGTGTTTGAATTTCACAACTACAGCTAACGTTCACGTAACTTGGTGTCATTCAAAAAACTAATGAAACCTACAGCAGCTCCATCTGCCTATATAAATCATAGACACACACATTTAACAGTTTTTTTCCTTTTATTTACTAAAAAACACCCTATCGTCTGTAATGGTCGAAAATTTAATACACATTCAACAGTTTGTTTCCTATTGTATTCTAAAAACCACCCTGTCATCGGTAATGGTCGCAAACTTAACACACGCACACACACATTCTACGTAGCAAAATAATCAATATATATATATATATATATATATATATATATATAGAGTATATTTGTGGGGTTTCTGTATACAGTTTTTCATACAAAAAGCTGCTCATGCCGACACCCTACATTATGTATAGGCATTTTAGGTTCTTTTCTTTTATACATATAAATCTCTCATCATCTAAATAACTTAATGTTAGTTTACTTATAAGTTGTATGTATATTTGATGAACCTTAGATCTAAATGCATACATAGAATCATAATATAGCTCTTTCTCTAATAAACATTTTCTAAAATCAGTAATACTTAATCTAGCTGTCACACTGTTCTTAACAACCTTAATTTTTTTATTTCACTATCTACTTAATAAGTTTACCCCTGCATTTGTCTTTCATCAGTACCTAAAACATTTTTGTTTACTAAGGAAAATTTAAACACATTGTCCTAAGCATATGAAGATGTATCGAAATGTAAACTTAATTCATTTCGAATATCATTATATAGATCATTTGTTTTAACATAGTGTATAAAGAACTCAGTATCCATATAATTAAAATTAATATCCTCGCGATATTTAGGTTTCATATAATCGTAATCAAAGCTGCACATTTTCAATTTCGATAATTCTAATACTGGAAACCCAATATAAATTGGTTTGTTGTAGAACGTTTAGTTCTACTCATTTCTATGGCAACCATATCTTCATGACTTTTAAGGGAACTATGGAAATTAGGTTTAGATATAAGGGCTCTAGCCTCTTGCCTCTACTCTCCCATTCACAAGCTAATTTTACATCTTTTCTTTTGTCTACATTTTCCATAGTTTTACCATATACAGCATTGTTTTGTTCAAATGTATTTTAGCTATTGTTTTATGATGATTATTTAAGTCAATATACTTTTTTAACCAATGCAACTGATTAAATTGAAGTATTCTATGTATTTTAGTTAAAACCAACCCGTTTTGGAGACATTGCTGGAGATTGCTATAGTGCATTATATATTTTGTGATTTAAATCTGTAATTAATTTTGATTGTTTCATGGTCTCAATTTTTTTGTTTTCGGCACAAAATGGGAAATCATTATGATAGTCGTGTAATGTTGTTGGATACTCTAAATCTACTTGAAGTATATATCCCATGGGATATCTTCTTTTATATTAGTAACATTAAAATTTTCAACATTTTCTATCCATTTAAATTTTTGTAGGGAAGGTATTGCGACATTGCATAACCATACAAATTATGAACATCTAAATAAATAAGATAATTTGATTCTTTAGTAGAATCATAATCACTAACGTATTTATTATTAGCAACTGATCGTTGCTTACTACATTGCACAATACCTCCCCTAATACCCCGCAAAACGAAATTATACAAATGAATATCGGTTAACAATTCAAGTTATATTTCTGTATATTTTAGCATAGCATCCCATGAAAGACCTGGGGTAGTATAATACTGACAGGGATCTAAATTATAAATACTTTTGCAAACTTTTCGAAAACTTTCAAATATATCATAAAGTAATAAAATATAAAAGTAGGTAGTCCATAAGAGAATTACACTGAAATGTATTCCAAACTTTTTCAATGTGTTCATTATCATCCCCACTACACGATTCATGCATAAGCTTATTAAAGAAGACTGAACGTGGTGGTAATTGTGATTCTTGAAGACGATTAACAGAATCTAAATAATCGTAAGGAAAGGCACCTTTACGTTTCATTAAATTGAACTCGGCAATATTTTGATAATTCGATCTTCATCTGATAAATATCCTGCTAACTTTCTAAACTAGACGCCATAAATTGAAATGAGTCTAGAAAACGTAATTCAACTGAATGTTTATCATTTACCGAAATTCTCTTTGATATGGATACGTATAGTTGTTTATTTAGAGGAATTATATTTATATCACCTGCAACTCTTACAAACAAATGATAATCATATACCGAAAGATTGTGGAAATATATAGGTATGAAGTTAGCAATTTGATATTCTAGATTACATTTATTATGAGCAGGTCCTCTATTTTCGCCTGTTGAATGACAATGATCTGTTACTCTATCATCAAAAGAAAAAAATAGTTTGCAAATATGACAAACTCCGTCTTTGTCTTGCTTTATCTGTTGAACTGATGTTAAGGAATTCATTGGTTTTACAACACTTTAGTAATTATTATATATTTTTCAAACATCACTAACTAAATTCTTAAAGAAATGTTTCGGTGCATCATCATCACTATAAATTCTAAATAAATCTAAACTAGTGTCAAACGAGCATTTTATGTAATAGATATAAGCAAATGGAATATGTTTTTGTTTGGATTTAATATATGTTGAATTTTGTATATTAACCGACTCTAAAACGCATTCAAAATCGGCATATACTACAAAAGGCACATCCATTTGCTTTTTATAACTTTTGAAACTTAACTTACATTCATCTAAACTAGGCACCTTCTTATTACACTCATGTTTATGGCTTTCTAAATTTTCCTTGCTGTAAAAGTATATCACGCAGGTATTACATGCATATATACATGTCTTGTGCTTTGTCAGTTGACTTTTTTTAACCTGTAAGAAATAAAGAATAAATTTTTATTTAAATATTATCGCTTTATATCAATATAAATACTGTAACTTACGGTGTTTTCTTTTCTACAAAAATATACTACATTTCCATGTAAAAAGAGTATTTTCGTGTTCGTTTCTTAAAAATGTTTTGCTCTATAAAAGGGTAGTGTGTTTGATTCAAAAAATATCTCAATAATGGCGAAAGACATTGCTCTTTATGCCCCATACAAATCGACAGTATTGATAGTGCCCTGAAAAGTAATTGACTTTTGTTTATTAATAGTGTTACCAGAAGAATTTGGAAAAAAATCGCCTAGAATTACTAAATAAAAAGTTACATTTTAAAAGTTAATATCCTTACTGTTTTATATAACAACAATGAGAAAACATTACATTAAGTGACATTAAATCTTACAGGATTTGGAGTTTTGAAATTGCGCTCAAAAAAGTCTTTATATAAAAAAATCGATACAGCTTCGGGTCGATAAACTGGCAGTCTGGCAACCAAGTTTTACTGTTTGTATAGTTTATGAAAAGAAAAGAAAATTTTTAAAAATTCTAAAGCGTTTAATAAAAGTTAAAAATATTCATATTGCCGCATCAATTATATGTGCAGAATTGGCAATTAGTCAATTGCTAGATTCATCCTCCTCTTTTGATGAGGATGAAATTTAAAATTTATTGACTTTTCTCCACAAATTGTGTTTTGTTCTAGTGATATAATAAATTGTATATATTGGATATAGAGCAGAAATTATTGTGCACTCAAAACAATATTCATCCTTGTTTTTCACATTGGTACATGTACGTTTTTTTAAGATGTTAGGTGGTAAGCATATATATTGAGACCCCTTCAACCATTTATACTGATTGATATTAATTTCAAGATGACATATTTCTATCAATGCCTATCCACTATCACACTCTTGGAACTCACTCATCTTTTTTACTAAAATATCACACTGATCAGAGTAAATTTGAAAAATGTCATCTGTTGTTGAAGCTATATTAATGCCCAATAAATCAGTGGCTACTTAAATATCGATTTAGTTAATTTTTATGAATATTTAAAGTCTATTTAAATACGCTTTTCGACTTTAATACGATTTTTGAGTTTATTTTAGTGATAATTACCTTTATTTACGGAAATTTTTAAAATTTTTTACCAAATTTTTTTTTACGACACAATGTTTTCTTTTTGCTAAAAAAAAAAATCAAAGTCATATGTTTTCTGTGCTTGATTTAAATAACATTGAGGGGCATTTAAGCGTTATTAAGTCTTATTTAAAGTTAAATGACATTTAAATAGCCACTGATTTATTGGGCATAAGAATAATCATTTTAGTTTGATGCAATTTCATATCCACACTGCATGAATCATCTTCTTCTTTTATTAATACATAATCGCAAAAAAGTTCACAGTTAAATTTTATGTTACAATGTTGTTGTAGTCAATCTCTTAACAATTTTACAACTTTTTACTTTATTTCATTTAAAAACACTTCGGGGACTAACTTATCCTTATTATCATTTTGTAATACATTTCACGTTATCATTATTAATTTGTTTAGAACTGTTATATTTATGAATGGTTGCACGTAAATTATAGTGCCAATTCGTTTTCGTGGTATATGTTTTACAGGTATTACAATAAACAGTAACTTCCCCCATATTTTGAATATCTTCTGTAACATGAGAATGTGTGAGGTACTCTTTGCGATTTGTAAATTACATGTTGCACATTGTAATGATGATGATGAAGGACCATCGTGATGTAATCTGACATGACGTTTTAGAGATGAATTTAAATTGTAGACTTTTCCGCAAAATGTACAAATAAAACCAGCCATATTTTTTAAATTATATATGAATTGTTTTCGTTAATAACGTAATTCAATTTTCAAAAATAATATCCTATTATATTTAAACTAACTATTTATACTAAATTTTAAACGTTAACTGTTAAGAACACATGTTCTTAACATCTTCTTATATATATATATATATATACATATATATATATATATATATATATATATATATATATACACATATGTACATATATATATATATATATATATATATATATATAAACGGTTTATCAACATGAGCATATATTTGTATTTCTTTTATAATTTTTAAAAATATTTCTTTATAAACTTGATTAATTTCCTTGTTATGTATATTTAACAGATTCTCCAATATAGCTGATAAAATCATGATGATGATAGAATGTAACTATAAACTAAATAAAATAATATAATTCTAAGACTATGTATTATAAAAAAAATTGTTTTTAATATGGGGTGTTTCTTATAGAGTGATACAACTTTGAGTTGGATTAACTGCTTTATTTGACCATCCATTTAACAGCTGATAGTTGGTTTTTGTTTAGCTTGCTTTTACATTTTATTATGGATCGACTTACACCAGAACAACGCGTGCAAATTGGGGAAATTTTTAATAAAAATATTGGTTCTGTTCGTCAAACTTATCGTGCACTTCGTCTATTCAAAATTTCGATTTCCGATGAAGCCCTTTTTTGGTTAAATGGGTACGTAAATAAACAGAATTGTCGCATTTGGAGTGAGGAGTATCCACAAGCTGGTGCACATTATGAGCTGGCGGAGCCATTGGCTCATATGTATGTCTTCAAAAACGATGATGGTCACAACGTTACTGTTTGTGAGAATTGGTGTTCCAGATTGCGCCTTGTACGCGCCAGCCGTGGCAGCCACACGGTATGCAGAAAGAAACCCCACAAATATACTATATATATATATATATATATATATATATTTATATACATATATATATATATATATATATATATATATATATATGTATATATTATAACATATGCTAAACATAAAATATTTCAACTGATATGTATAATAGATATATAATTAAATAAATAATTTGTGACAGCACAACAAAAATCAATAGTCTACTTAATACTACTATCACAGATCTAGTCTACTTTACTCTTGAACTTCTTGACCATTCTGTGGACAACTGGGAAATTCAAGGTCTGTGGAGAGAAGAACAATATCTGCCATCATGTCACACTAGGGCAGCTAAGCGTTTATCCACAAGTTCTTTTCAATTACGGGATACACTAAAAGATTTTATTAAAAATAATATACAATGTCTAAGTGTTTCAAATTATTAAAAAAAATTAATAGTCGCTTGAAGTTTGGTTTTTAGCTATGTACTTTAATGTACATTATTTTATTATTTGAAATAAAAATAGAACAAAAAAAAATCAAAAATATCAAGTCATAAACGCAAAAAAAAAACTCAATTCAAAATAAAATCAAATAAATGATTTTATTGGCATCATCTGGATCATTTATAAAAGTTTGAGGGTCACACTGCGTACCGTTATGCATTTATAACAAAAACAATTTAAGCTTTAGTGCGCTTAACCTCCATATATTTGTTTTTTTTTTTAACAGTGGTTTGTCGCTTAAGCTAAAATTTTCTTAATAAAAAACTGAAATATAATATATTTCAGTTTTTATGTATTAAATGTTATAATAATGACCTAAAAAGAAATATTTTACAAGAAAATATGGTTTAGTAAATGAAAAAACCCTTAATCGTAAGAATATTTTATCTCATTCGACACAGTTTTGTTTCCAGTAGTTCATCAGAATAACAGCAAAAATAACTTAAAGGCAAAAAATTGTTGTTATTCTACTGATATGAGAAAACAATTGGATCCATTTTATGCATTCGAACAAAATGTGTCTTTATGCAAAATTTTAATTTAAACACATTATTACAACTTTTAGTTTGATATAAGGCACAAAAAAACTTAATCCCAACAGTGGTATTTAGTTCAAGAAAACTTATGCTACTGGGAATAAATTTATAAAATTTTTTTAAAAACAGCAAACAGTTTGGCTTTAATTTTGTTCACTTCCCTGAAAAGAAAAATTTGTAACCAGTTATAACAATTTTCTGAAAACAAAACTAATCTATACATTCAACTTTTTTCGTTGTAATCTAGGTGAGCACTATGAAACCGGAAATATCAACCTGTCTTTTGAATCATCAACCATATCGATGATGTCTTCGTCAGGCAGGGTTGAGTCCACATTCCTCATTGTCCTAAACAATACAGCATAAATTTAATTAACAACTTCTACCGCACTGATATAACATAACTTACTGTCTGGAACATGTAACATTGTCCAAACATTTTGTCTCCACCTCTTTTTGGGTCCTTCAGCGGCACTGCCAGAAGCAACTTAGTCTAACCTCTTACAGTGCTTTTAAGAGTCACGAAGATCCTTCCACCGCTTTTTGCATTCTATTTGTGAAAAATAGAACACTACAAGAAAAACTATCTTTCATAGTCTTATTTACCAATTAAATTCACAGCAGCAGATACTTCTCCCCACGCTAGCTCTTTTTTTTCTTAAGTTCTTGTAGTCTGGTTGACCGAGATCGTACAATATTGTACGATATTATATTTTTAAATTAAATAGTAAAAAAACTCTCGTGCTTCAATGAACAACTCCGACATAAAATATATTAGAACCACTTGAACTTTTTTGTCTTATTAGAAGTAATATTTTGTGCGCATTATTGTATTGACAGCACTAATTTGTTCACAGCCGCCAACAAAAATAAAAATTAGCCTAAATTGGCTACAGCTACAACGGTGGTTGTGTAGCCATGCAGCCGTATTTTCGTTAAAATATTCATTTTCATAATCACACATGTATTCTAATTTTGACAGGTCGTAGTCGGTAGCTATATGTACACATGAATATGTACACTTCTTTCTCGCCTATTTGCCTACTCAAAAAATATATGTATATCAACACATTAAAACTATAAATACCGTGCACCAAATACAGTAAAGTAAGAAACGCACTGTCATACAGACTCACCAATCGTCATACACAGCCTGTCTGGCAGACAAACATTGCAATCGCCGCACAGAGGGTTAGAATAGCCTGTTTTCTTGGATTAATTAAAAAAAAATTTAAGTATTGTCAAAATTTTTTCTACCCGGTTAGAGTATATAAAATTCTACATCACTTGTCGTTAAAATAAATGTCAAAAGTGCTCTGGTGGTTTTGTAGTCAAACTTTATAGAAATTTTTGTGCAAAAAAGGCTGAAAAAAGTGAAAACTTTCCCGTTGAAAATTTTATTTATTTTAAAAAGTATTGCAAAAGTTAACAATTTTTCAATGGAACCATCAAGTTCAGGTTATTTTGCAAATACTTCGTTAACATTTGTGTCTCAAATTGTGTGTGGAAGTGTTTTAGATTTAGTTATTTATATTGGAAATGCCAAAAAAATTGCATTTTTATAGTTTAAATGGATAAATAGTTATTATTCGTCCATATTCGTGCCATAATTTTTAGTTTATATTAAAGAAGACATAAATCTCTATTATATTGCAAAATTTTACGCTGCCTTTTTGCGCCTTTTAGAAGCTATGCATTGTTTAATGCAAGTGTTGCAGCAGTCAAATTAGCCAAAAATCACATTGATCTCGCGACTGCTGCTGTTGTGTATTGTGTTTTGTTGTTTTTCATGTTACTTTTTTCCATTTATTTGTGCTCTTCTTTTCAGTATATTAATGATGTTATTTTTGTTTCTTTTAATAATATTCTTTGTTTCAATAATATTTTGTTTTTGTTTATTTTAATAATATTCTTTGTTTTGACAAACAGTGATCGTGTTGTACAGTTTTAAGTAATCGGGTAAAAGGGATTTTTGAGAGGTTTTTTTTTTGTATTAGAATTATTTTTTGTTTTTTATAGAAACAACTTCGAAGGTTGTTTTTTATACTCGTCGAAGCTTATTTGATATTATGATGAATTCAAGCGCTCAAACAATGAATGACAAGATGAAATTTTTAGCTGAAGAAATCAAAAAACGCACCAACTGCTCTGAGGATAATATGTGTGATTTTAATAAAAGAATGGATGTTTTCTTTTATGAATTTAAATCTAGGTGGACTAGAGCGCATAGAATGGAAATGAGGTTTATTGCTCAAAATAAAATCTGGTTGGAA
Source organism: Linnaemya vulpina (assembly GCA_963675445.1). Classification (NCBI taxonomy): domain Eukaryota; kingdom Metazoa; phylum Arthropoda; class Insecta; order Diptera; family Tachinidae; genus Linnaemya; species Linnaemya vulpina. The sequence goes on along the minus strand of OY776276.1, from coordinate 72,122,333 downwards.
TCCTCTATTGGTTTTACTCTCTCCCCGACTGCAAAACGTGGTCGAAAAGAAATTAGTTTTACCGAGTCCAGTGGTTGGAGTAAATATAAAAAAACAAAGATTGTAAGAGACACCATATCATTGCCAGAGTTACTTTATGCTTCACAGGTTAAATTACAAAGCGCAGGTTATGTCGAGGAATCAAAAGTGTTGCGAGCCATATATGAAAAGTGTTGCAAGGGCATAAATTAAAAAAAAAAGTTGAAACAACCACTTCCCACCTTGAAAATATCGAATACAAAAGCTTTGGCTGTTTTTGTAGAAGCTAAACTGACACGAAATCAATACAATGTTGTTAGACAAGCTGCTCCAATATGGAGCATATGGGATTAATAGTTGACCAACCCAAACCTGGTTTTGGAAACACGAATGATGGGAATACGGCAAGACGTTTTTTTCAAAACGCTGAAAAATCTGCCGAAATAACAAAAATAGATGTTAATTTAATAAAAAAGAAATGCACGTGTTGCTTATTGCTGTATCCAGTGGCCATGAAATTAATAATTAAAAATTTAAAATATATGCACACAATACAGGACGACTTTTTGTTGAAACGTATCCTTGGTACAATATGCCTCCCACTTTGCACAAGTATTTTATTCACGGACCCGAAATTGTGTCAAATGCCATTTTACCTATTGGGCAGTTATCAGAAGAAGCGCAAGAAGCTCGAAATAAAGATTTTAAAAAATATAGGGAGTTTCATTCACGAAGGTGCAGTCGCTAAAAATCAAACCAAGACATTTTTAATATGTTTTTGATAACCTCTGACCCAATTATTTCAAGCATGCAAAAATTGCCTACAAAGAAGGTTCAAAGCTTGCCAGAGGAGGCAATTGATTTAATTGTACCTGCAGCTCCGAACAAGAACAGTGATGTTGAACTTGCTGATGCTGCTAGGGACAATGTAAATTGGTTTGTTGTAGAACGTTTAGTTCTACTCATTTCTATGGCAACCATATCTTCATGAATTTTAAGGTAACTATAGAAATTAGGTTTAGATATAAGGGCTCTAGCCTCTTACCTCTACTCCCCCATTCACAAACTAATTTTACATCTTTCCTTTTATCTATATTTTCCATAGTTTTACCATATACAGCATTGTTTTGTTCAAATGTATTTTTAGCTATTGTTTTATGATGATTATTTAAGTCAATATACTTTTTTAACCAATGCAACTGATTAAATTGAAGTATTCTATGTATTTTAGTTAAAACCAAACCGTTTTGGAGACATTGCTGAAGATTTCTATAGTGCATTATATATTTTGTGATTTAAGTCTGTAATTAATTTTGATTGTTTCATGGTCTCAATTTTTTTGTTTTCGGCACAAAATGGGAAATCATTATGATAGTCGTGTAATGTTGTTGGATACTCTAAATCTACTTGAAGTATATATCCCATGGGCTATCTTCTTTTATATTAGTAACATTAAAATTTTCAACATTTTCTATCCATTTAAATTTTTGTAGGGAAGGTATTGCGACATTGCATAACAATACAAATTATGAACATCTAAATAAATAAGATAATTTGATTCTTTAGTAGAATCATAATCACTAACGTATTTATTATTAGCAACTGATCGTTGCTTACTACATTGCACAATACCTCCCCTAATACCCCGCAAAACGAAATTATACATATGAATATCGGTTAACAATTCAAGTTATATTTCTGTATATTTTAGCATAGCATCCCATGAAAGACCTGGGGTAGTATAATACTGACAGGGATCTAAATTATAAATAATCTTGCAAACTTTTCGAAAACTTTCAAAAATATCATAAAGTAATAAAATATAAAAGTAGGTAGTCCATAAGAGAATTACACTGAAATGTATTCCAAACTTTTTCAACGTGTTCATTATCATCCCCACTACACGATTCATGCATAAGCTTATTAAAGAAGACTGAACGTGGTGGTAATTGTGATTCTTGAAGACGATTAACAGAATCTAAATAATCGTAAGGAAAGGCACCTTTACGTTTCATTAAATTGAACTCGGCAATATTCTGATAATTCGATCTTCATCTGATAAATATCCTGCTAACTTTCTAAACTAGACGCCATAAATTGAAATGAGTCTAGAAAACGTAATTCAACTGAATGTTTATCATTTACCGAAATTCTCTTTGATATGGATACGTATAGTTGTTTATTTAGAGGAATTATATTTATATCACCTGCAACTCTTACAAACAAGTGATAATCATATACCGAAAGATTGTGGAAATATATAGGTATGAAGTTAGCAATTTGATATTCTAGATTACATTTATTATGAGCAGGTCCTCTATTTTCGCCTGTTGAATGACAATGATCTGTTACTCTATCATCAAAAGAAAAAAATAGTTTGCAAATATGACAAACTCCGTCTTTGTCTTGCTTTATCTGTTGAACTGATGTTAAGGAATTCATTGGTTTTACAACACTTTAGTAATTATTATATATTTTTCAAACATCAGTAACTAAATTCTTAAAGAAATGTTTCGGTGCATCATCATCACTATAAATTCTAAATAAATCTAAACTAGTGTCAAACGAGCATTTTATGTAATAGATATAAGCAAATGGAATATGTTTTTGTTTGGATTTAATATATGTTGAATTTTGTATATTAACCGACTCTAAAACGCATTCAAAATCGGCATATACTACAAAAGGCACATCCATTTGCTTTTTATAACTTTTGAAACTTAACTTACATTCATCTAAACTAGGCACCTTCTTATTACACTCATGTTTATGGCTTTCTAAATTTTCCTTGCTGTAAAAGTATATCACGCAGGTATTACATGCATATATACATGTCTTGTGCTTTGTCAGTTGACTTGTTTTAACCTGTAAGAAATAAAGAATAAATTTTTATTTAAATATTATCGCTTTATATCAATATAAATACTGTAACTTACGGTGTTTTCTTTTCTACAAAAATATACTACATTTCCATGTAAAAAGAGTATTTTCGTGTTCGTTTCTTAAAAATGTTTTGCTCTATAAAAGGGTAGTGTGTTTGATTCAAAAAATATCTCAATAATGGCGAAAGACATTGCTCTTTATGCCCCATACAAATCGACAGTATTGATAGTGCCCTGAAAAGTAATTGACTTTTGTTTATTAATAGTGTTACCAGAAGAATTTGGAAAAAAATCGCCTAGAATTACTAAATAAAAAGTTACATTTTAAAAGTTAATATCCTTACTGTTTTATATAACAACAATGAGAAAACATTACATTAAGTGACATTAAATCTTACAGGATTTGGAGTTTTGAAATTGCGCTCAAAAAAGTCTTTATATAAAAAAATCGATACAGCTTCGGGTCGATAAACTGGCAGTCTGGCAATCAAGTTTTACTGTTTGTATAGTTTATGAAAAGAAAAGAAAATTTTTAAAAATTCTAAAGCGTTTAATAAAAGTTAAAAATATTCATATTGCCGCATCAATTATATGTGCAGAATTGGCAATTAGTCAATTGCTAGATTCATCCTCCTCTTTTGATGAGGATGAAATTTAAAATTTATTGACTTTTCTCCACAAATTGTGTTTTGTTCTAGTGATATAATAAATTGTATATATTGGATATAGAGCAGAAATTATTGTGCACTCAAAACAATATTCATCCTTGTTTTTCACATTGGTACATGTGACAACATGATGTTAGGTGGTAAGCATATATATTGAGACCCCTTCAAACATTTATACTGATTGATATTAATTTCAAGATGACATATTTCTATCAATGCCTATCCACTATCACACTCTTGGAACTCACTCATCTTTTTTACTAAAATATCACACTGATCAGAGTAAATTTGAAAAATGTCATCTGTTGTTGAAGCTATATTAATGCCCAATAAATCAGTGGCTACTTAAATATCGATTTAGTTAATTTTTATGAATATTTAAAGTCTATTTAAATACGCTTTTCGACTTTAATACGATTTTTGAGTTTATTTTAGTGATAATTACCTTTATTTACGGAAATTTTTAAAATTTTTTACCAAATTTTTTTTTACGACACAATGTTTTCTTTTTGCTAAAAAAAAAATCAAAGTCATATGTTTTCTGTGCTTGATTTAAATAACATTGAGGGGCATTTAAGCGTTATTAAGTCTTATTTAAAGTTAAATGACATTTAAATAGCCACTGATTTATTGGGCATAAGAATAATCATTTTAGTTTGATGCAATTTCATATCCACACTGCATGAATCATCTTCTTCTTTTATTAATACATAATCGCAAAAAAGTTCACAGTTAAATTTTATGTTACAATGTTGTTGTAGTCAATCTCTTAACAATTTTACAACTTTTTACTTTATTTCATTTAAAAACACTTCGGGGACTAACTTATCCTTATTATCATTTTGTAATACATTTCACGTTATCATTATTAATTTGTTTAGAACTGTTATATTTATGAATGGTTGCACGTAAATTATAGTGCCAATTCGTTTTCGTGGTATATGTTTTACAGGTATTACAATAAACAGTAACTTCCCCCATATTTTGAATATCTTCTGTAACATGAGAATGTGTGAGGTACTCTTTGCGATTTGTAAATTACATGTTGCACATTGTAATGATGATGATGAAGGACCATCGTGATGTAATCTGACATGACGTTTTAGAGATGAATTTAAATTGTAGACTTTTCCGCAAAATGTACAAATAAAACCAGCCATATTTTTTAAATTATATATGAATTGTTTTCGTTAATAACGTAATTCAATTTTCAAATATAATATCCTATTATATTTAAACTAACTATTTATACTAAATTTTAAACGTTAACTGTTAAGAACACATGTGCGTTGGCACTATTCGTTAAAATGTTTTCGCGATCACATTTATGAATTTCAATATATATATATATATATATATATATATATACATATGTATATATATATATATATATATATATATATATACATATATATATATATATATATATATACACATATGTACATATATATATATATATATATATATATATATATATATGTATATATATATATATATATATATATATATATATATTTATATATATATAAACGGTTTATCAACATAAGCATATATTTGTATTTCTTTTATAATTTTTAGAAATATTTCTTTATAAACTTGATTAATTTCCTTGTTATGTATATTTAACAGATTCTCCAATATAGCTGATAAAATCATGATGATGATAGAATGTAACTATAAACTAAATAAAATAATATAATTCTAAGACTATGTATTATAAAAAAATTTTTTTTTTAATATGGGGTGTTTCTTATAGAGTGATACAACTTTGAGTTGGCTTAACTGCTTTATTTGACCATCCATTTAACAGCTGATAAATGTTTTTTGTTTAGCTTGCTTTGCCATTTTATTATCGATTGACTTACACCAGAACAACGCGTGCAAATAGGGGACATTTAAGAAAAAAATAATGGTTCTGTTCGTCAAACTTATCGTGCACTTCGTCTATTCAAAATTTTGATTTCCGATGAAGCCCTTTTTTGGTTAAATGGGTACGTAAATAAACAGAATTGTCGCATTTGGAGTGAGGAGTATCCACAAGCTGGTGCACATTATGAGCTGGCGGAGTCATTGGCTCATATGTATGTCTTCAAAAACGATGATGGTCACAATGTTACTGTTTGTGAGAATTGGTGTTCCAGATTGCGCCTTGTACGCGCCAGCCGTGGCGGCCACACGGTATGCAGAAAGAAACCCCACAAATATACTATATATATATATATATATATATATATATATATTTATATACATATATATATATATATATATATATATATATATTATAACATATGCTAAACATAAAATATTTTAACTGATATGTATAATAGATATATAATTAAATAAATAATTTGTGACAGCACAACAAAAATCAATGGTCTACTTAATACTACTATCACAGATCTAGTCTACTTTACTCTTGAACTTCTTGACCATTCTGTGGACAACTGGGAAAATCAAGGTCTGTGGAGAGAAGAACAATATCTGCCATCATGTCACACTAGGGCAGCTAAGCGTTTATCCACAAGTTCTTTTCAATTACGGGATACACTAAAAGATTTTATTAAAAATAATATACAATGTTTAAGTGTTTCAAATTATTAAAAAAAATTAATAGTCGCTTGAAGTTTGGTTTTTAGCTATATACTTTAATGTACATTATTTTATTATTTGAAATAAAATAAGAAAAGAACAAAAAAAATCAAAAATATCAAGTCATAAACGCAAAAAAAAAACTCAAGTGACATAATTTTCATTTAGCGTTTTTTTTTTAAATAAATGATTTTATTAGCATCATCTGGATCATTTATAAAAGTTTGAGGGTCACACTGCGTACCGTTATGCATTTATAACAAAAACAATTTAAGCTTTAGTGCGCTTAACCTCCATATATTTGTTTTTTTTTTAACAGTGGGTTGTCGCTTAAGCTAAAATTTTCTTAATAAAAAACTGAAATATAATATATTTCACTTTTTTATGTATTAAATGTTATAATAATGACCTAAAAAGAAATATTTTACAAGAAAATATGGTTTAGTAAATGAAAAAACCCTTAATCGTAAGAATATTTTATCTCATTCGACACAGTTTTGTTTCTAGTAGTTCATCAGAATAACAGCAAAAATAACTTAAAGGCAAAAAATTGTTGTTATTCTACTGATATGAGAAAACAATTGGATCCATTTTATGCATTCGAACAAAATGTGTCTTTATGCAAAATTTTAATTTAAACACATTATTACAACTTTTAGTTTGATATAAGGCACAAAAAAACTTAATCCCAACAGTGGTATTTAGTTCAAAAAAACTCATGCTACTGGGAATAAATTTATAAAATTTTTAAGAAACAGCAAACAGTTTGGCTTTAATTTTGTTCACTTCCCTGAAAAGAAAAATTTGTAACCAGTTATAACAATTTTCTGAAAACAAAACTAATCTATACGTTCAACTTTTTTCGTTGTAATCTAGGTGAGCACTATGAAACCGGAAATATCAACCTGTCTTTTGAATCATCAACCATATCGATGATGTCTTCGTCAGGCAGGGTTGAGTCCACATTCCTCATTGTCCTAAACAATACAGCATAAATTTAATTAACAACTTCTACCGCACTGATATAACATAACTTACTGTCTGGAACATGTAACATTGTCCAAACATTTTGTCTCCACCACTTTTTGGGTCCTTCACCGGCACTACCAGAAGCAACTTGGTCTAACCTCTTACAGTGCTTTTAAGAGTCACGAAGATCCTTCCACCGCTTTTTGCATTCTATTTGTGAAAAATAGAACACTACAAGAAAAACTATCTTTCATAGTCTTATTTACCAATTAAATTCACAGCAGCAGATACTTCTCCCCACGCTAGCTCTTTTTTTTCTTAAGTTCTTGTAGTCTGGTTGACCGAGATCGTACAATATTGTACGATATTATATTTTTAAATTAAATAGTAAAAAAAACTCTCGTGCTTCAATGAACAACTCCGACATAAAATATATTAGAACCACTTGAACTTTTTTGTCTTATTAGAAGTAATATTTTGTGCGCATTATTGTATTGACAGCACTAATTTGTTCACAGCCGCCAACAAAAATAAAAATTAGCCTAAATTGGCTACAGCTACAACGGTGGTTGTGTAGCCATGCAGCCGTATTTTCGTTAAAATATTCATTTTCATAATCACACATGTATTCTAATTTTGACAGGTCGTAGTCGGTAGCTTGCTGTCGTGAATGTGTTTAATGCATAATTTTGTAGATATATATGTACACATGAATATGTACATTTCTTTCTCGCCTATTTGCCTACTCAAAAAATATATGTATATCAACATATTAAAACTATAAATACCGTGCACCAAATACAGGAAAGTAAGAAACGCACTGTCATACAGACTCACCAATCGTCATACACAGCCTGTCTGGCAGACAAACATTGCAATCGCCGCACAGAGGGTTAGAATAGCCTGTTTTCTTGGATTAATTTAAAAGAAAAATTTTAAGTATTGTCAAAATTTTTTGTACCCGGTTAGAGTATATAAACTTCTACATCACTTGTCGTTAAAATAAATGTCAAAAGTGCTCTGGTGTTTTTGTAGTCAAACTTTATAGAAATATTTGTGCAAAAAAGGCTGAAAAAAGTGAAAACTTTCCCGTTGAAAATTTTATTTATTTTAAAAAGCATTGCAAAAGTTAACAATTTTTCAATGGAACCATCAAGTTCAGGTTATTTTGCAAATACTTCGTTAACATTTGTGTCTCAAATTGTGTGTGGAAGTGTTTTAGATTTAGTTATTTATATTGGAAATGCCAAAAAAATTGCATTTTTATAGTTTAAATGGATAAATAGTTATTATTCGTCCATATTCGTGCCATAATTTTTAGTTTATATTAAAGAAGACATAAATCTCTATTATATTGCAAAATTTTACGCTGCCTTTTTGCGCCTTTTAGAAGCTATGCATTGTTTAATGCAAGTGTTGCAGCAGTCAAATTAGCCAAAAATCACATTGATCTCGCGACTGCTGCTGTTGTGTATTGTGTTTTGTTGTTTTTCATGTTACTTTTTTCCATTTATTTGTGCTCTTCTTTTCAGTATATTAATGATGTTATTTTTGTTTCTTTTAATAATATTCTTTGTTTCAATAATATTTTGTTTTTGTTTATTTTAATAATATTCTTTGTTTTGACAAACAGTGATCGTGTTGTACAGTTTTAAGTAATCGGGTAAAAGGGATTTTTGAGAGGTTTTTTTTTTGTATTAGAATTATTTTTTGTTTTTTATAGAAACAACTTCGAAGGTTGTTTTTTATACTCGTCGAAGCTTATTTGATATTATGATGAATTCAAGCGCTCAAACAATGAATGACAAGATGAAATTTTTAGCTGAAGAAATCAAAAAACGCACCAACTGCTCTGAGGATAATATGTGTGATTTTAATAAAAGAATGGATGTTTTCTTTTATGAATTTAAATCTAGGTGGACTAGAGCGCATAGAATGGAAATGAGGTTTATTGCTCAAAATAAAATCTGGTTGGAATCCTCTATTGGTTTTACTCTCTCCCCGACTGCAAAACGTGGTCGAAAAGAAATTAGTTTTACCGAGTCCAGTGGTTGGAGTAAATATAAAAAAACAAAGATTGTAAGAGACACCATATCATTGCCAGAGTTACTTTATGCTTCACAGGTTAAATTACAAAGCGCAGGTTATGTCGAGGAATCAAAAGTGTTGCGAGCCATATATGAAAAGTGTTGCAAGGGCATAAATTAAAAAAAAAAGTTGAAACAACCACTTCCCACCTTGAAAATATCGAATACAAAAGCTTTGGCTGTTTTTGTAGAAGCTAAACTGACACGAAATCAATACAATGTTGTTAGACAAGCTGCTCCAATATGGAGCATATGGGATTAATAGTTGACCAACCCAAACCTGGTTTTGGAAACACGAATGATGGGAATACGGCAAGACGTTTTTTTCAAAACGCTGAAAAATCTGCCGAAATAACAAAAATAGATGTTAATTTAATAAAAAAGAAATGCACGTGTTGCTTATTGCTGTATCCAGTGGCCATGAAATTAATAATTAAAAATTTAAAATATATGCACACAATACAGGACGACTTTTTGTTGAAACGTATCCTTGGTACAATATGCCTCCCACTTTGCACAAGTATTTTATTCACGGACCCGAAATTGTGTCAAATGCCATTTTACCTATTGGGCAGTTATCAGAAGAAGCGCAAGAAGCTCGAAATAAAGATTTTAAAAAATATAGGGAGTTTCATTCACGAAGGTGCAGTCGCTAAAAATCAAACCAAGACATTTTTAATATGTTTTTGATAACCTCTGACCCAATTATTTCAAGCATGCAAAAATTGCCTACAAAGAAGGTTCAAAGCTTGCCAGAGGAGGCAATTGATTTAATTGTACCTGCAGCTCCGAACAAGAACAGTGATGTTGAACTTGCTGATGCTGCTAGGGACAATGTAAATTGGTTTGTTGTAGAACGTTTAGTTCTACTCATTTCTATGGCAACCATATCTTCATGAATTTTAAGGTAACTATAGAAATTAGGTTTAGATATAAGGGCTCTAGCCTCTTACCTCTACTCCCCCATTCACAAACTAATTTTACATCTTTCCTTTTATCTATATTTTCCATAGTTTTACCATATACAGCATTGTTTTGTTCAAATGTATTTTTAGCTATTGTTTTATGATGATTATTTAAGTCAATATACTTTTTTAACCAATGCAACTGATTAAATTGAAGTATTCTATGTATTTTAGTTAAAACCAAACCGTTTTGGAGACATTGCTGAAGATTTCTATAGTGCATTATATATTTTGTGATTTAAGTCTGTAATTAATTTTGATTGTTTCATGGTCTCAATTTTTTTGTTTTCGGCACAAAATGGGAAATCATTATGATAGTCGTGTAATGTTGTTGGATACTCTAAATCTACTTGAAGTATATATCCCATGGGCTATCTTCTTTTATATTAGTAACATTAAAATTTTCAACATTTTCTATCCATTTAAATTTTTGTAGGGAAGGTATTGCGACATTGCATAACAATACAAATTATGAACATCTAAATAAATAAGATAATTTGATTCTTTAGTAGAATCATAATCACTAACGTATTTATTATTAGCAACTGATCGTTGCTTACTACATTGCACAATACCTCCCCTAATACCCCGCAAAACGAAATTATACATATGAATATCGGTTAACAATTCAAGTTATATTTCTGTATATTTTAGCATAGCATCCCATGAAAGACCTGGGGTAGTATAATACTGACAGGGATCTAAATTATAAATAATCTTGCAAACTTTTCGAAAACTTTCAAAAATATCATAAAGTAATAAAATATAAAAGTAGGTAGTCCATAAGAGAATTACACTGAAATGTATTCCAAACTTTTTCAACGTGTTCATTATCATCCCCACTACACGATTCATGCATAAGCTTATTAAAGAAGACTGAACGTGGTGGTAATTGTGATTCTTGAAGACGATTAACAGAATCTAAATAATCGTAAGGAAAGGCACCTTTACGTTTCATTAAATTGAACTCGGCAATATTCTGATAATTCGATCTTCATCTGATAAATATCCTGCTAACTTTCTAAACTAGACGCCATAAATTGAAATGAGTCTAGAAAACGTAATTCAACTGAATGTTTATCATTTACCGAAATTCTCTTTGATATGGATACGTATAGTTGTTTATTTAGAGGAATTATATTTATATCACCTGCAACTCTTACAAACAAGTGATAATCATATACCGAAAGATTGTGGAAATATATAGGTATGAAGTTAGCAATTTGATATTCTAGATTACATTTATTATGAGCAGGTCCTCTATTTTCGCCTGTTGAATGACAATGATCTGTTACTCTATCATCAAAAGAAAAAAATAGTTTGCAAATATGACAAACTCCGTCTTTGTCTTGCTTTATCTGTTGAACTGATGTTAAGGAATTCATTGGTTTTACAACACTTTAGTAATTATTATATATTTTTCAAACATCAGTAACTAAATTCTTAAAGAAATGTTTCGGTGCATCATCATCACTATAAATTCTAAATAAATCTAAACTAGTGTCAAACGAGCATTTTATGTAATAGATATAAGCAAATGGAATATGTTTTTGTTTGGATTTAATATATGTTGAATTTTGTATATTAACCGACTCTAAAACGCATTCAAAATCGGCATATACTACAAAAGGCACATCCATTTGCTTTTTATAACTTTTGAAACTTAACTTACATTCATCTAAACTAGGCACCTTCTTATTACACTCATGTTTATGGCTTTCTAAATTTTCCTTGCTGTAAAAGTATATCACGCAGGTATTACATGCATATATACATGTCTTGTGCTTTGTCAGTTGACTTTTTTTAACCTGTAAGAAATAAAGAATAAATTTTTATTTAAATATTATCGCTTTATATCAATATAAATACTGTAACTTACGGTGTTTTCTTTTCTACAAAAATATACTACATTTCCATGTAAAAAGAGTATTTTCGTGTTCGTTTCTTAAAAATGTTTTGCTCTATAAAAGGGTAGTGTGTTTGATTCAAAAAATATCTCAATAATGGCGAAAGACATTGCTCTTTATGCCCCATACAAATCGACAGTATTGATAGTGCCCTGAAAAGTAATTGACTTTTGTTTATTAATAGTGTTACCAGAAGAATTTGGAAAAAAATCGCCTAGAATTACTAAATAAAAAGTTACATTTTAAAAGTTAATATCCTTACTGTTTTATATAACAACAATGAGAAAACATTACATTAAGTGACATTAAATCTTACAGGATTTGGAGTTTTGAAATTGCGCTCAAAAAAGTCTTTATATAAAAAAATCGATACAGCTTCGGGTCGATAAACTGGCAGTCTGGCAATCAAGTTTTACTGTTTGTATAGTTTATGAAAAGAAAAGAAAATTTTTAAAAATTCTAAAGCGTTTAATAAAAGTTAAAAATATTCATATTGCCGCATCAATTATATGTGCAGAATTGGCAATTAGTCAATTGCTAGATTCATCCTCCTCTTTTGATGAGGATGAAATTTAAAATTTATTGACTTTTCTCCACAAATTGTGTTTTGTTCTAGTGATATAATAAATTGTATATATTGGATATAGAGCAGAAATTATTGTGCACTCAAAACAATATTCATCCTTGTTTTTCACATTGGTACATGTGACAACATGATGTTAGGTGGTAAGCATATATATTGAGACCCCTTCAAACATTTATACTGATTGATATTAATTTCAAGATGACATATTTCTATCAATGCCTATCCACTATCACACTCTTGGAACTCACTCATCTTTTTTACTAAAATATCACACTGTTCAGAGTAAATTTGAAAAATGTCATCTGTTGTTGAAGCTATATTAATGCCCAATAAATCAGTGGCTACTTAAATATCGATTTAGTTAATTTTTATGAATATTTAAAGTCTATTTAAATACGCTTTTCGACTTTAATACGATTTTTGAGTTTATTTTAGTGATAATTACCTTTATTTACGGAAATTTTTAAAATTTTTTACCAAATTTTTTTTTACGACACAATGTTTTCTTTTTGCTAAAAAAAAAATCAAAGTCATATGTTTTCTGTGCTTGATTTAAATAACATTGAGGGGCATTTAAGCTTTATTAAGTCTTATTTAAAGTTAAATGACATTTAAATAGCCACTGATTTATTGGGCATAAGAATAATCATTTTAGTTTGATGCAATTTCATATCCACACTGCATGAATCATCTTCTTCTTTTATTAATACATAATCGCAAAAAAGTTCACAGTTAAATTTTATGTTACAATGTTGTTGTAGTCAATCTCTTAACAATTTTACAACTTTTTACTTTATTTCATTTAAAAACACTTCGGGGACTAACTTATCCTTATTATCATTTTGTAATACATTTCACGTTATCATTATTAATTTGTTTAGAACTGTTATATTTATGAATGGTTGCACGTAAATTATAGTGCCAATTCGTTTTCGTGGTATATGTTTTACAGGTATTACAATAAACAGTAACTTCCCCCATATTTTGAATATCTTCTGTAACATGAGAATGTGTGAGGTACTCTTTGCGATTTGTAAATTACATGTTGCACATTGTAATGATGATGATGAAGGACCATCGTGATGTAATCTGACATGACGTTTTAGAGATGAATTTAAATTGTAGACTTTTCCGCAAAATGTACAAATAAAACCAGCCATATTTTTTAAATTATATATGAATTGTTTTCGTTAATAACGTAATTCAATTTTCAAATATAATATCCTATTATATTTAAACTAACTATTTATACTAAATTTTAAACGTTAACTGTTAAGAACACATGTGCGTTGGCACTATTCGTTAAAATGTTTTCGCGATCACATTTATGAATTTCAATATATATATATATATATATATATATATACATATGTATATATATATATATATATATATATATATATACATATATATATATATATATATATATACACATATGTACATATATATATATATATATATATATATATATATATATATGTATATATATATATATATATATATATATATATATATTTATATATATATAAACGGTTTATCAACATAAGCATATATTTGTATTTCTTTTATAATTTTTAGAAATATTTCTTTATAAACTTGATTAATTTCCTTGTTATGTATATTTAACAGATTCTCCAATATAGCTGATAAAATCATGATGATGATAGAATGTAACTATAAACTAAATAAAATAATATAATTCTAAGACTATGTATTATAAAAAAAATTGTTTTTAATATGGGGTGTTTCTTATAGAGTGATACAACTTTGAGTTGGATTAACTGCTTTATTTGACCATCCATTTAACAGCTGATAGTTGGTTTTTGTTTAGCTTGCTTTTACATTTTATTATGGATCGACTTACACCAGAACAACGCGTGCAAATTGGGGAAATTTTTAATAAAAATATTGGTTCTGTTCGTCAAACTTATCGTGCACTTCGTCTATTCAAAATTTCGATTTCCGATGAAGCCCTTTTTTGGTTAAATGGGTACGTAAATAAACAGAATTGTCGCATTTGGAGTGAGGAGTATCCACAAGCTGGTGCACATTATGAGCTGGCGGAGCCATTGGCTCATATGTATGTCTTCAAAAACGATGATGGTCACAACGTTACTGTTTGTGAGAATTGGTGTTCCAGATTGCGCCTTGTACGCGCCAGCCGTGGCAGCCACACGGTATGCAGAAAGAAACCCCACAAATATACTATATATATATATATATATATATATATATATATATTTATATACATATATATATATATATATATATATATATATATATATATGTATATATTATAACATATGCTAAACATAAAATATTTCAACTGATATGTATAATAGATATATAATTAAATAAATAATTTGTGACAGCACAACAAAAATCAATAGTCTACTTAATACTACTATCACAGATCTAGTCTACTTTACTCTTGAACTTCTTGACCATTCTGTGGACAACTGGGAAATTCAAGGTCTGTGGAGAGAAGAACAATATCTGCCATCATGTCACACTAGGGCAGCTAAGCGTTTATCCACAAGTTCTTTTCAATTACGGGATACACTAAAAGATTTTATTAAAAATAATATACAATGTCTAAGTGTTTCAAATTATTAAAAAAAATTAATAGTCGCTTGAAGTTTGGTTTTTAGCTATGTACTTTAATGTACATTATTTTATTATTTGAAATAAAAATAGAACAAAAAAAAATCAAAAATATCAAGTCATAAACGCAAAAAAAAAACTCAATTCAAAATAAAATCAAATAAATGATTTTATTGGCATCATCTGGATCATTTATAAAAGTTTGAGGGTCACACTGCGTACCGTTATGCATTTATAACAAAAACAATTTAAGCTTTAGTGCGCTTAACCTCCATATATTTGTTTTTTTTTTTAACAGTGGTTTGTCGCTTAAGCTAAAATTTTCTTAATAAAAAACTGAAATATAATATATTTCAGTTTTTATGTATTAAATGTTATAATAATGACCTAAAAAGAAATATTTTACAAGAAAATATGGTTTAGTAAATGAAAAAACCCTTAATCGTAAGAATATTTTATCTCATTCGACACAGTTTTGTTTCCAGTAGTTCATCAGAATAACAGCAAAAATAACTTAAAGGCAAAAAATTGTTGTTATTCTACTGATATGAGAAAACAATTGGATCCATTTTATGCATTCGAACAAAATGTGTCTTTATGCAAAATTTTAATTTAAACACATTATTACAACTTTTAGTTTGATATAAGGCACAAAAAAACTTAATCCCAACAGTGGTATTTAGTTCAAGAAAACTTATGCTACTGGGAATAAATTTATAAAATTTTTTTAAAAACAGCAAACAGTTTGGCTTTAATTTTGTTCACTTCCCTGAAAAGAAAAATTTGTAACCAGTTATAACAATTTTCTGAAAACAAAACTAATCTATACATTCAACTTTTTTCGTTGTAATCTAGGTGAGCACTATGAAACCGGAAATATCAACCTGTCTTTTGAATCATCAACCATATCGATGATGTCTTCGTCAGGCAGGGTTGAGTCCACATTCCTCATTGTCCTAAACAATACAGCATAAATTTAATTAACAACTTCTACCGCACTGATATAACATAACTTACTGTCTGGAACATGTAACATTGTCCAAACATTTTGTCTCCACCTCTTTTTGGGTCCTTCAGCGGCACTGCCAGAAGCAACTTAGTCTAACCTCTTACAGTGCTTTTAAGAGTCACGAAGATCCTTCCACCGCTTTTTGCATTCTATTTGTGAAAAATAGAACACTACAAGAAAAACTATCTTTCATAGTCTTATTTACCAATTAAATTCACAGCAGCAGATACTTCTCCCCACGCTAGCTCTTTTTTTTCTTAAGTTCTTGTAGTCTGGTTGACCGAGATC
The DNA here is from genome assembly GCA_963675445.1 of Linnaemya vulpina. Lineage (NCBI taxonomy): Eukaryota > Metazoa > Arthropoda > Insecta > Diptera > Tachinidae > Linnaemya > Linnaemya vulpina. Next base: position 72,105,761 of record OY776276.1, on the reverse strand, counting down.
GTACAATATTGTACGATATTATATTTTTAAATTAAATAGTAAAAAAACTCTCGTGCTTCAATGAACAACTCCGACATAAAATATATTAGAACCACTTGAACTTTTTTGTCTTATTAGAAGTAATATTTTGTGCGCATTATTGTATTGACAGCACTAATTTGTTCACAGCCGCCAACAAAAATAAAAATTAGCCTAAATTGGCTACAGCTACAACGGTGGTTGTGTAGCCATGCAGCCGTATTTTCGTTAAAATATTCATTTTCATAATCACACATGTATTCTAATTTTGACAGGTCGTAGTCGGTAGCTATATGTACACATGAATATGTACACTTCTTTCTCGCCTATTTGCCTACTCAAAAAATATATGTATATCAACACATTAAAACTATAAATACCGTGCACCAAATACAGTAAAGTAAGAAACGCACTGTCATACAGACTCACCAATCGTCATACACAGCCTGTCTGGCAGACAAACATTGCAATCGCCGCACAGAGGGTTAGAATAGCCTGTTTTCTTGGATTAATTAAAAAAAAATTTAAGTATTGTCAAAATTTTTTGTACCCGGTTAGAGTATATAAAATTCTACATCACTTGTCGTTAAAATAAATGTCAAAAGTGCTCTGGTGGTTTTGTAGTCAAACTTTATAGAAATTTTTGTGCAAAAAAGGCTGAAAAAAGTGAAAACTTTCCCGTTGAAAATTTTATTTATTTTAAAAAGTATTGCAAAAGTTAACAATTTTTCAATGGAACCATCAAGTTCAGGTTATTTTGCAAATACTTCGTTAACATTTGTGTCTCAAATTGTGTGTGGAAGTGTTTTAGATTTAGTTATTTATATTGGAAATGCCAAAAAAATTGCATTTTTATAGTTTAAATGGATAAATAGTTATTATTCGTCCATATTCGTGCCATAATTTTTAGTTTATATTAAAGAAGACATAAATCTCTATTATATTGCAAAATTTTACGCTGCCTTTTTGCGCCTTTTAGAAGCTATGCATTGTTTAATGCAAGTGTTGCAGCAGTCAAATTAGCCAAAAATCACATTGATCTCGCGACTGCTGCTGTTGTGTATTGTGTTTTGTTGTTTTTCATGTTACTTTTTTCCATTTATTTGTGCTCTTCTTTTCAGTATATTAATGATGTTATTTTTGTTTCTTTTAATAATATTCTTTGTTTCAATAATATTTTGTTTTTGTTTATTTTAATAATATTCTTTGTTTTGACAAACAGTGATCGTGTTGTACAGTTTTAAGTAATCGGGTAAAAGGGATTTTTGAGAGGTTTTTTTTTTGTATTAGAATTATTTTTTGTTTTTTATAGAAACAACTTCGAAGGTTGTTTTTTATACTCGTCGAAGCTTATTTGATATTATGATGAATTCAAGCGCTCAAACAATGAATGACAAGATGAAATTTTTAGCTGAAGAAATCAAAAAACGCACCAACTGCTCTGAGGATAATATGTGTGATTTTAATAAAAGAATGGATGTTTTCTTTTATGAATTTAAATCTAGGTGGACTAGAGCGCATAGAATGGAAATGAGGTTTATTGCTCAAAATAAAATCTGGTTGGAATCCTCTATTGGTTTTACTCTCTCCCCGACTGCAAAACGTGGTCGAAAAGAAATTAGTTTTACCGAGTCCAGTGGTTGGAGTAAATATAAAAAAACAAAGATTGTAAGAGACACCATATCATTGCCAGAGTTACTTTATGCTTCACAGGTTAAATTACAAAGCGCAGGTTATGTCGAGGAATCAAAAGTGTTGCGAGCCATATATGAAAAGTGTTGCAAGGGCATAAATTAAAAAAAAAAGTTGAAACAACCACTTCCCACCTTGAAAATATCGAATACAAAAGCTTTGGCTGTTTTTGTAGAAGCTAAACTGACACGAAATCAATACAATGTTGTTAGACAAGCTGCTCCAATATGGAGCATATGGGATTAATAGTTGACCAACCCAAACCTGGTTTTGGAAACACGAATGATGGGAATACGGCAAGACGTTTTTTTTCAAAACGCTGAAAAATCTGCCGAAATAACAAAAATAGATGTTAATTTAATAAAAAAAAAATGCACGTGTTGCTTATTGCTGTATCCAGTGGCCATGAAATTAATAATTAAAAATTTAAGATATATGCACACAATACAGGACGACTTTTTGTTGAAACATATCCTTGGTACAATATGCCTCCCACTTTGCACAAGTATTTTATTCACGGACCCGAAATTGTGTCAAATGCCATTTTACCTTTTGGGCAGTTATCAGAAGAAGCGCAAGAAGGTCGAAATAAAGATTTAAAAAAATATAGGGAGTTTCATTCACGAAAGTGCAGTCGCTAAAAATCAAACCAAGACATTTTTAATATGTTTTGATAACCTCTGACCCAATTATTTCAAGCATGCAAAAATTGCCTACAAAGAAGGTTCAAAGCTTGCCAGAGGAGGCAATTGATTTAATTGTACCTGCAGCTCCGAACAAGAACAGTGATGTTGAACTTGCTGATGCTGCTAATGATGATGATGATAATGATGATGATGATAACGATGATGATGATGATGATAACGATGATGATGATGATGATAACGATGATTATAATGATGATGATGATGATGTTGATGATTAACTTTAAGATGTATAAAATGTAATGTTTAAGTTCTAATATGTACTCCTTGCACTATATACCTACACTGATATTTCGCATTACTTAATAAAATTATACTCAAATATACTTAGAAAACATTTTTTTTACTTATTTTAATGGTATTAACTGAAAAATAAAGAAACATTATCCGAACATAGCTTCCCTGATTTGATCCAAGAAAACATGCTATTCTAACCCACTGTGCGCCGCTCACAATAGAAACATACACATAAAACACACTTCAAAATATCATGTTCTGGAAAAAATTACCATATCACACGGAACGCCAAATATGCTCCTTAGATGGTCGTCATGCATAAAATTAAGAAATTCAATGTTAATATAAACGGAGTATCAATAACGTCAAGATCAGAACCATTGTATTATTCCCTAAATTTTAAAATATGAAAAAATTAAATTTAAAAAACCACTGAATTTCTGGACAAAAATCTTAAGTAAGTAGTGTACACATACTTATGCACCACCCTTTTAACACAATACAAAACACAATTCATAATAATATTGTTCATATTACATTACAACACAACTACGTCAATGAACTTTTAAATACAACTCGAACATGAACACAAAAATGCTTAATTGCAATTTGGTTTTAAAAATTCTTCCTACACCATGAAGTTCATTGACGTACACAAAGTCGTAAAAAATGCTTAGTGGCCACATTTAGATATTTTGTTGACAAATTCTATTCCATTATACAAAATCAATACAAGAATTGTTTTTGATTGAATTATGCTGAATAGACATAAGTTTAGTATATAAGCGCAGAAATATGTTTAATAAAATCAGAATTAATTTTAACGCAAGGCAAAGAAGTATTTCTATTAATTCTCAAAACAAACGGCGTGCAAACGCTGGACCTAACGGCAGAAGTGCTTAGAACTACTTATCCTTTTTTTTCACACTAAACATATTTTTAAAACACACTACATGGCGATCCTGCCAAATTTTTAGATCCTGCAAGACTTTTGAACTGATAAATTTTAAAATGAAAATAAACCTTTGAGATCCTGACAAATATTTTATAAAAAAAAATTTTTTTTAAATCCTGGCAAAATTTCGCCAAAATATATATTTTTTTGAAAATAATTTATATCCTTCGAATGTCAGGAGATCGACAATATTTTCAAAAAATGGGAGAAGTTACTGGAGCCAGAAGAATATGTGCCCAGAAACAATAACAAATCTCCACCATCAGAATACATACCAACACCACTAACGGCAGGTCCAAAACCTATTACTTTGCACCAATACAAAATTATAAAACTCAACTACAACAATTTAGACAAACAACAGCCCCAGAAAAGAAAAAGAAAGGAGGGAGGAAACAGAGATTCCAACAATCCTGCAAAGACCTACAAAGAATAATAAATATAAGTGAAGGCGAGCAAAAGAAAATCTTAATTGCGCAACTCAAAAGTTTAAAAGACGAAGGCTGGAAAACAGCTTAATGAACCAACTACATACATTTGAAATAACAGAAGAAGACAAAAAAAATTTTTTATTGGAAGAAATTAAAATGGGTATAGCAGACGCAAACGTCGAAGGACAGGCCAACGCATACGCCATAAATGACAACAAGATCGCTATAAGCCAAGACATCGTAATAATTTTCTTAGTAGTCTTTATTTTGATAGCATTATGGCATTTTGCCAAACAATATGTGAAAAAACAAATAGTACTTACTAATGCCCAAAATGTTTAATAGACAATAAGATTTTTTTTTAGACTTACATAAAAAAAAATTAAAACATAAAAAAAAATATATATATATATATATCTATATTATATAAATAAGTAAATTATATGGATCAAATTTTTCAAGAAATTCAACAATTAATAACAAATGCTAAGAAATCAAGAAACAGAAAATACACAAAAGATACTATAAAAGAAAAATATAATTTAATTAACCAACTATGTAAGAAATTTGGAAGATTAGCAGGATATCTACCTAAAACTTTAAGAGAAAAGAAAATTGAGGAATTTAAAAAATTGAAATTAACAGCAATTGAACTGTTAACGGAACATAAAGGAGTAAAATTAAAACTTTCATCAGAAATTGAAAATTCCATAATCATGTCTAATTTCGATAGCAAAAAGGCTTCTGATACAATTCCAGTCTTTGACGGAAAAGCAAAACACCTTAATATATTTTTTTCAATGATTGAAATTGTCCACTCTGAACTAAATGAAGAAGGAAAGAAGAATCTAATTAAATATATAGTAGCAATAAAATTAACAGATAAAGTCAGAGACAGTTTAATGATAGAAAATATACCCGAAACTTTTGAACAACTAAAAACATACCTTACCAAAAATTTCAAAACAACTACAACAGCTAGTAGCATACATTACGCATTAAAAAATACCAGACAAAAAGGCAATGTACTAAATTACAAAGAAAAAATTAGCACACTAATTGCAGAATTAACATTAATACAAATATCTGAACTAGGAGAAAGTCCAAACGAAGTAGCTCGCTCTACGATTAGGGCTTTGAATGAAAAATTAGCATTAGAAACTTTTCAAGAAGGTTTATACAGGGACATAAGAACCGCTGTGATAGCAGCTCAGCCCAAAACGTTATCACAAGCTTATGATATTGCTAGTGCACAAGAAAGGTCATTAGAATTATCCGATACATTTAAAACTTTGCGAATAAATAACAATACAAGAGGTAATTATAATGGTACAAGCGCAAATAATTCAGGACTTAGGAACACTAAAAGAAATAATCCAAACTATAGATACATACCAAACAGAAACAAAACAAATTATAATAATACTACTCAACAATTATAATAAAAACCAAAGAAGCACTTACAACAATGTGAACTTTAACCGAAATAACAATAGGAGAAATTAGCAAAACGACTATAACAATTCCAGATATAAAGATCAAAATCTCCACAACAATCCTAGACATAACCAAAGATACAGACAAACTAATGTCAACACTATACAACAGGGAAACGACCATACCCTGGAGTTTCGGAACGATACTCCAATAAGGGAAAAGTAAGAATATTTACCATAAAAACAGACACATCAAATTTTATCTACTTATCAGTTAAAAACATAAACTACAATTTAACTTTCTTAATAGACACTGGTTCAGACATATCTCTATGTAAAGAAAATGTTATACATGGCTATAACATATTTAACGAAGACATTTGTAAACTTAATGGTATAACACAAGATTCGATATATACTCTCGGATCAACGAACTTAGAATTCACATTAAATGAACAGGAAATAACACATAAATTTTATATAGTTAATAGTGACTTTCCAATTAGAACCGATGGAATTTTAGGAATAGATTTCTTCTACAAATACAGTTGCAAAATAGATTATGATACATACAAAATAAATGCGTTTATTAATGGAGAAAAAATAACGATTCCAATTGAAATTAATACCGAACATTTAAAAACTATCATTATACCGCCAAGATCAGAAAAAATTGTAAGAATAAATATTAACATTAATGAGGATAGCATAGTATGTAATAAAGAGATAGAAAAGGGTATTTTCGTAGCAAATACAATTGTACCAAAAGAAGGGTATAGACACGTCAAAATTTGAAACACTACAGAATTACCGACAAAAATTTCAAGTGTAAATATATCTACAATACCACTTAGACATTTTCATATTTTCAAAGCCACAGATCAGAACTTTTCGGAAGAAAGATTCCAAAAACTCCTTAAAGCAGTGAACTTTCAAGATTTTAATCAAGTAAATAAACACATACTATACAAAATTTTGCGACAATACCAAGAAATATTTCACCTTGAAGATGAAAAATTAACAACCAATAATTTTTACAAACAGAACATTGAACTTACAGATAATACACCAGTATATATAAAAAATTACCGTCTACCACAAACACAACTAAGTGAAATAGACAAACAAGTACAAGGACTACTGAAAGAAGACATTATTGAACCATCTGCTAGCCCATATAACTCACCATTGCTTCTAGTACCAAAAAAAGGACAAGACGATTTACAAAAATGGCGCTTGGTCGTAGACTACAGACGTTTAAATAATAAAATAGTAAATGACAAATTCCCTTTAACAAGACTAGATGATATATTAGACAAATTAGGAAGAGCTAAATTTTTTTCTACCCTAGACATGACAAGTTCTTTCCATCAAATCGAACTAGACCATGAGTCACGACCTCTAACAGCATTTTCCACCAATAGTGGACATTACCAATTTAATAGGCTACCCTTCGGATTAAAAATATCATCAAACAGCTTCCAGAGAATGTTAGCTATAGCACTATCAGGGTTAGAAACAGAAGCATTTTATATGTTGACGACATAATTGTTTTCGGTTGCAGTCTAAACCACCACAATAAGAATCTCATTAAAGTATTTGAAAGACTTAAACATTATAATTTTAAACTTAATGCTGAAAAATGTTGTTTCCTAAAACCAAAAGTCTTATAGTTAGGACATTTAATCACAAAAGACGGTATCAAAACCGATCCAACAAAATATGAAGTAATCGAAAAATATCCTGTACCCAAAAACGCAGATGACGTTAGAAGATTTATTGCTTTTTGCAATTACTATAGACGGTTTATACCAGACTTTGCCAAAACGGCCAACTGTTTAAATAATTTACTATAAAAAAAAGATAACTTTCAATTGGACAGAAGAATGCCAAAAAGCTTTTGATACTTTAAGAGACAGCCTAAAAAACCCACCTATGCTACAATATCCAGATTTCAATAAACCGTTCATACTAACTACAGACGCATCAAATGTTGCGTTAGGTGCAATACTTTCACAAGGCAATATTGGAAGTGATTTGCCTATTTGTTACGCTAGCAAATCCCTTAACAAACATGAAAGAAATAAATCTGTAATCGAAAAAGAATTATTAGGAATACACTGGGGCATACAATTTTTCCGACCTTATCTATACGGCAGAAAATTTACGGTTGTTACAGATCATAGACCACTCATTGCTCTATTTTCACATAAAAACCCATCCTCCAAATTAACCAGAATTAGACTAGAACTATCAGACTATGACTTTGATATCGTATACAAAAAAAATTCAAATAATACAAACGCAGATGCATTATCAAGAATTGAAATAAACTCGCAAATATTAAAAGACATGATTCCAATCTATATTGATGAAAAAGAAAAGAAAACATTGGCAATAACGCGCGGAATGGTTAACCAAAATAAGAACAAAATATTAGAAAAAAAATAAAGAAAAGAACGGCATATCTCCAAAAGAGAATGATCCCCCCCATATGTGGGAATGCACGTCAATTAATGATATTAAGAAGCTTCAAAGAATAAAATTTATATATGATAAAAAGCTGCAGCACGAAAAATTAAAAGATATAAAAGATAAAGAAATCAATGCATTGAATAAAAAGATTACAAGTATAATATGTAATAAAAGCGAAAATCCTGTGTTTTCCGAAACATTTATGGAGAAACTTTTATTAAAATTAAAGAAGTTAAGAATTAAAAAGAACGGCCGAAAAATTTAAAAAATGATATAATAATCTGCAGAATAATGAAATTGGAATAATAATTTGATAGAAGAATTCCACAATAAACCATATAGTGGACATTTCGGAATTAGAAAAACTATTTCCAAATTAAAACAAAGATACATCTGGAAAAATATGAACAGAATGGTAAAAAATTACATAAGAACTTGCGATTCATGTCAGAAAAATAAACAATATAAACATACAAAAGAACCTTTTACTATTACAGACACACCTACACAGAGTTTCGACACAGTAGTAGTAGACACAGTAGGTCCTCTGCGAACATCGGACAATTATAGATATATACTTACAATGCAACGCGAATTAACAAAATATGTAATAGCGTACCCTATATTAACAAAAGATGCAAAGTCAGTAGCTAAAACTTTAGTAGAACAAGTAGTTCTAAAGTATGGACTATTTAACATTTTAAAAACTGATAAAGGTACAGAATTTACAAATGAATTAACGAAAGAGATTTGTGATTTATTAAAAATAAACCAACATTTCTCAACCCCGTACCACCACGAGACTTTAGGTACCGTAGAACGAAACCATAAAGTTCTAAACGAGTACTTTATAAATTTTGTGGAAGATACAAACTGGCACGAATGGATACCATACTTTACGTTTGCCTTTAACACAACACCCAATAGTGACACAGGCTATTCACCATTTGAATTGGTATTTGGAAAATTACCTCGACTACCAAATGATGAATACAGAAAACATGAAAAACTTTACAATCTTGATAATTATGCAAATGAATTGAAAGCTAGGCTTAATTACTCACTAAAAAGAGCAAGAGATATAATTTTAGAAGTTAAAACGAAAAGAAAATTAAATTCAGTTAATAAGCAGAATAGCATAGACATTAAAATAGGAGATTTAGTATTAGGTAAAGTAATAAATAGGAGAAAAAATTAACCACCTTACAAAGGTCCATACAAAATATTAGACATAAAAGATGTAAATGTACTAATAGAAATTGAAAATTATAAAGAAAAATTAATACATAAAAATTTATTAAAAAAATATATATCCACTAACCACATAAGAATAAAAGAAAATTAATATTAAGACCTTAATCTCTTACTTTATACTTACATTTAAGCCGACACACAAAAATGTATTAATATATAATGTAAAAATTACGAAACAAGTTTTATCTGACATTTTTATTTTTAATAAAACCCAAATCTGAAAGGGTAAGGGTGTAGTGTACACATACTTATGCACCACCCTTTTAACACAATTCATAATAATATTGTTCATATTACATTACAACACAACTACGTCAATGAACTTTTAAATACAACTCGAACATGAACACAAAAATGCTTAATTGCAATTTGGTTTTAAAAATTCTTCCTACACCATGAAGTTCATTGACGTACACAAAGTCGTAAAAAATACTTAGTGGCCACATTTAGATATTTTGTTGACAAATTCTATTCCATTATACAAAATCAATACAAGAATTGTTTTTGATTGAATTATGCTGAATAGACATAAGTTTAGTATATAAGCGCAGAAATATGTTTAATAAAATCAGAATTAATCTTAACGCAAAGCAAAGAAGTGTTTCTACTGCAGAAGTGCTTAGAAATACTTATCCTTTTTTTTCACACTAAACATATTTTTAAAACACACTACAAAATTTTCATAAGCATAAAACAGACAGAGTCCCTACGCTCACATATGGACACACTGAAATTCCCACGCTCGCATATGGACAGACATGCATTGTCAATGCCACATGTGGACAGACAGAAATTCTCGCGGTCGCATATGGATGAACAGACAGATATTCTCACGCTGACATATAGATATACAGAAATTCTAAAGGACACATCTGAACGGACAGAAATTCCCAATCTCGCATATGCACAGACATATACTCTCAAGGTCACATACAGACAGACAGAAATTCCCTTATTACACCGTGGGAAAGAATGCATAAACCAAATTTAATAAATTTTTGGTAACTGAAATTTTAAATTTATCTGCTGAAATTTGAGAATTTTATTTGGTCTGGCACAAACAGTATATTCTAATTACCGTATTTTTATTCATACGGATTTTATGATTGAAGAAACATTTTCTCCAGATTAGAGTTGGCAAGCCTGGCCGTTAAACGTCATTATTTTTGTGCTGTAATGGACCCAGGAGACGATCAAAAGAAACCAACAAACGGTAAGTATGTGTTAGTGTCGTTTAATTGCTGATTTTTGGAGATGTACAACGAAACTCATCAATCAGCATTTGTGTTTTGGTTTCGTAGCGTTCGTATGCAAGCATGTCGTCATCGGTGATGAATTGTTGTTATTGGCTACCTGTGTAGTTTTGTTTAAATATATTTATTGTTTTACATCTATTATTTCTTTCGGATATTGTTTTTTCAATACAATTAATAGCATCTCATATTGTTTATTTTTTTCTTTTTTTATTGCTATATGCTTCTACATTTATTTATTTTACATACATATGTATGTACATATATTTATTTTATTTATTTATTTTTATGTCCCACACACGAGACATTGTAGTCTTATATTGCAGTATAGGATTGAGTTAACAATACGAAACATTATATATATGTCTATATAAAAAAAATTTAATTTATATAAAATTTAAATTTAGTTACAAAGCTTATAAAAAGAAATATAAGAAATAATGTACATTTGTATATATGAATAAGTTTATAATAAGAAACCATATTAATCAAAAATGTATAAAAAAAAGTATATGTATGTATGTATATTTGTACTATGTATTCAACGTGCAAAATGATAAGAAACATATTGCCTGAATAAAATGTAAAATAAATTTTTTTCATCCGCACACTTGATGTACAAAAAATCAAGCGGCAAATAAAAATATCAAAATGTTTTGATTTTCATCAATCAGAGCCGACAACATGTACGTGTAGCCGTAAAAACACGATTGCTGTGTGATTGTTGGTTTCTTTTGATCGTCTCCTGGGCACTTAACCCTACCAGAAATCAATGGCTGAAACTAATGCACACATAAATTTACTACAAACACATTTAAAAGCAATTTGCAAAAATTTTTTACTGACAACAATGCCACCTTGGAACTTTTTTTACCCAATTTTTATATGATTTTGTATCAGTTGATAGCACAGAATACACAGAAAACTCAAAAGTGACAGTTCATTTTGGCCCGTATCAGCTTTTGCCTAACGATAGTGCAAACGAGTACAAAATATGTATACGCAAAGCTGAAATAATATGTTAGAAGAAATGGCTATATATGGTCATATCTAAGCATATGTTTTACAATTTACGCAAATAATGGGGGTTGAAAATTCAACAAAAATTTCTTTTAGTTAAAAAATTGTGAAATAAATAATAAAAATAAGTGTTGAGTGATTAAGAGACAATATTAAACTGTTTATAAATATTAAAAGAATATATCAAAAGTCCTAATTTGTGGCTGGTGGTCAATACCGTAAGAAATCAACATAAAAATGAGCCAAGATTCCCAAAGGATTCAAATTCTTGTAAATTAGTTTTGTTTTTAGTTTTTATTAAAAGTGCTCAAAAAAGTAATTGTTAATGGTTTAAGAACTGTTAAATGTTTTTAAAATATAAATCGTCGCACTGATCATCACGTAATCAACCTGGATACATATATTAAATGGGACTGTGGGAGGCGAAACAAGTGCTTAGTGCATGCTAATAGATGGCTAAGCCGCTAAAAAGGCATGCTCACAGGCGTAATGAGAACCTTAAACTATAAATTAAGCCGGGCATGAGAGTTTCATTGAAGTCACAGAAGATCGCGTCAAAAAAATCAATTTCTAATCAGAGGTACGACTTAAGTTGAACTCCTGCAACAAAATTGGAAATTCCACACACTTAGAAGAAGGCGGTAGGTACGTATTATTTATTTTTAGCAAAAGATATGCTTACAATAGATCCTTTATAAAATTTAAAAAAACTACTGATAATTTCCAATAGATCCGTCTGCCTATTTTACACCCCGATGTTATTGTAGCCTCGAATCCTTCATGTTTTCCCAGACCTAAATATATTATTTAACTGATAATATGCTGTACAGATTTCAAAGGTATTTATATTTGTCAACATATTCAATTAACAAACAAATAACAATTTTCTTTTACCGTTTATGAAATAGTGTTTTTCCAACATGAACACCTTGTCAATTTGAGTGGCAAATAAGAAAATTGGAAACCAACATTATATAAATATATAATACATAAATAATTGGTTATAATATAAGTCGTGGAACACCTGCTGAACGGCTGAATGAATAAAGGTCTAATGTATAAAGGTTTAAAATCAATTATTGAACTGCATATCAACAAGAGTGTATAAAATGTAAGTATTTTTCTTTTATACAAAATTTGAAACTTATAAGTGTAATCTCCAACTTTATTTAAAAAATATGAATCAAAATTTGTATATATCTTTTAGGGTCACAGTGTCTACAAAGAATTGCCTGATGGAAAACATATATAGACCTTGTGGTCTAAATTTAGAAGGCAGTTTCTAGCACTTTTCAAAAGATGGGGAGAGTCGTGCATGAAGAAAATTCTTTTATCATTTACGAGAAAATATGGCCGTGCTTGAGTAACTCCAACAATTTTACTAAAGGAAACAAAATTTGCACCTTGGTCGCAAACGAACTGACAGGGATATAAGCCAATTTGTTGCAATTTGGCTATTGCCTCATAAACATATCGTTTCATAATTAACCCCTTACAGTTGCCTTGAACGAAGAAATAAGACACCGCTTGCGACCAACTGTTGCCACCTATACCACTTGCCATTATAACCATGGCACTAGTCGCAGTATTTCGCGAACGATTTTCATCCCCAAAATCCTGCAAACCTGTAACTTTATCGTTATGTCTATCATAGTCCAAATAACTCTTGATAGACATTTCATCACATGACACACTTACATATTTATCTTCCTCATTAAACTCCCGCGCACGAACTTTTAAAGCCTCGAATGTCCCGTTTAAATTACCCGGAGTCTTTGGCCAATCCTTTACAAAACGTTGTAAAGTTCTTACATCAGGCCAATCTAACATATTTCTTAAATAACGGTAAACAAGAGCGGAAAGAAAATATACCGCTAAACAAATTAATTTTATACCCGTTTCATACCGGCGTCTCCTAAGATCTCGGGAATGATTTGTCAAACTATTTCTAACGCATACAGACATCGATTTCGACATTTTTGAAGACAAATCATTCTTCTTCTGCAGTTCAAGCTCCAATACTTTAATTTTCTCCTTACATTTGCCTAACTGATGGGATAACCTAGCATTGTTTGTTGTCAATCTACTATTTAAACGCTTTTCCTTTAAATATTATGTCCTATAATGGTCTAGCGCATTTCTTGTTGTCTTCAGTTTAGAAAAGTGGGAGGTGAAAGAAAAATTATTATATAATGGGTCAATCCCTGAGTATCCTACGTCCATTGTCTCCTGTACGTTATGAAAACTTTCGCTGTTAGTTTTCGTCGGGTCCTTAACTACTGGAAAGTCTTCTGAAATGTCGTCCGTAGAAAAATTCAAATTTCCCTCTTGCGCACATTCTTGTATTGGAACTTGAGATGCTTTAATATATGAGCTAGTTTTTTCAAAGATTGTCTTTAGTCCAACATTTTCATTTTTAGGAATAGCAAATTTAGAAAGTTTATTTCCAAATATATATTCCACCGAAAAATGCCGACTACAGACAAACGGCCGTTTCAACGACGACTTCACACCTAAAATTCGAAACCATTCTGAACGCCTAATTTTTGGGAAAAATACTCTTTCCAAAAATAAATTTTTTAAGAAACTACATTTCCCAATAGCGTTTCTTTCATAAAAATTAATTTTTCCAAAAATAGATTTTTATGTACTTCTACCAATAAATATTTATTTATTTATTTTACTATTAAATGACATGCTTCTTTCAAATTATTTTCTATTATTATTTTCAAATTACTATTTCAAACATATGTACATATAATATAAAAACGTTAGTAGATACCTACCAGCTGCAAAATTCTTTTCTTCTTCATTTTGTAGTCAATTGATAAAATCTATAAATTTATATTCGAATGTTTATTAAACATTTTATTTCAAAAATCCTCTAACTTAACAAATTCTTAAAATTGAAAAATTAAAAATAAGAACATTTATGTTTTGGCAAAAGTCTTACTAACTCAAATTTAACGTATTTAAAAATATGTATTTAACTTTATATTTATTGCATTTTATTGCTTACTATCTATAATAACACGAACTGCACTTAAATACGAACATAGGTTAACCTTTTGTTCCCAAAGCATGCTCCAGGACAAAAAGTTAATCTATATATTATAATTTTTGCTTACTATCTACATATTAAATCGAATTAAACTTAATTAAATATATTCATTTAGGGACAAAAAGTCCGTCAATATCTTATAACGCCGTATCGTTTACTATCTCTCTATAATAATACTTCCGTTTCACTTTTTTTAAATTTTATTATTAGTATTCAAAAACAATTTATAATTTAACAAAAATAAAAAGCTTAAAAATATTAGTGTATATTATTAATCAAAAAGAGGTAAAAAAACTAGAAAAATTTTAATATTTTATATTTTTTTTTCTTTTACGTCGTCCATTACCAGGAAATGGAAATATAGAAAATGCAGTAATGTATAGTTTATCAAATGTATTCAAAATGATTTCCATAAACTATATTTCCATTTACTGGTAATTTGGTTTTCAATTTTATTGTAGTTTATCAAATGCATTTAAAGTTATCTGCATATACTATGTTTCCATTATTACTGATACAGTATAGATACAGTAATAATGGAAACATAGTATATGCAGATAACTTTAAATGCATTTGATAAACTACAATAAAATTGAAAACCAAATTACCAGTAAATGGAAATATAGTATATGAACTTTATTTTCTACTAAGTTCATGCTCATGCACTTTTCTATAGAATATAAGTACTATTGACTCACCTGATCATCTTCTATAGTAGATATAACTCAAACGATTATAGTTTTGGGAAAAAGTAGTAGTGGGATATATTTAATGATTTCAATTAATGTTCTTATTTTGGGTTTTATTTCTTCGCCTTTATGAAAACAATTTATTTTTTGTTATCTTGACTTTGTCAGTAAACAAGGCAGTTCTTAAAAGCGCACCAGCTACCGGCGGTGGTACGAGACCACACCATTTTTGTCCTGGCACAGTAGTTTCACAGGAAATTCCTCGCTATGAGAAAAGTAGTGCATTGTTGATTTGCAAATCACCCTTCCAACATTTGGTTTGTCAAATTGCTCAAGATTTTGAAACTGAATTGAAGACAGTGAAGCTTATATTGTTGGTCTTTTCCTAAATATCAACTTCCATCAAGACCATCCTACAAGATGTTATAACCATTTTTAAAAACCACCGGCCCTTTTCAGGGCCACAAATTCCAAAAAGAGATTTTTTTTATTCTTGCAAATATGAAATATACAAGTAAATTTGTTGAAGTGATCGCTCAAATCTTTGCTTATATTGCATGTTTCTTATTTTTCAATAATTTTGTCACATACAACAATGATCGCCAATTGTCGATTTGTATAGAATTTTACAATAAAAAGACCATTTAAAATAAATTTTAAACAAATAATTCTAATATTACTTTATTATTATTTTTTGAAGAAGGAATTACAAAAACATTAAATAACTTTAAGAACAATTAATATAAATTTTTATATCCAGTTTTCTTTGGCATTAATTTTGTAAAACACTGCGTTAATAAAACTTTTAAAAAACAAAAACCACTTTTCAAAGATATTTTTTTCTTACTTCCTGCATAGCTAACAACAAATGAATCACTGAATAAACGGTTTGTTAGCCTTTATCTTTTCCAAGTTTAGCAACTGCGCCATAGCAGTTTGTTTGCCACATTGCATTAGCAATGTGGCAAACTAGTTCCAACTTTAATTCGTCTTGCTGTCATGAATTTTTCATCAAAGGTTGAGCAAATTGAAGAACTGCATTCTAAGACCAATTGTACCTTCACATACTATTCCACTATTCAAAATCACTTCGCACTTTTGTGAGTCTGGAACAGTTTTTCGAAAACCATCACTAAGGATTATAATTTCTCATTTTCCACCAATTTCGATGTTAATCCAATAACATAAATATATAAAATTATGTTTGCAGATGCAAATTATCACAAAATCACATAACTTTTAATAACACCAAATATTTTATCAAAACAAATTTTATTTCCAACCAGCGAACCTCCGCACACTTCGTAGCACGGGTGCCACTCTAAATTTTTCTTCGGGACCAAAATCCATAAAAAAGAACCAAAATAAAAAAGGAGATCCAATTTTTTCAATTTTATTTCCATACCAGCATAATACAATACTCTTTACACTGAAGTCAGATTGTCAATTTCTGACTTGTAAACAAAAGTAACAATCAATCAGTGTTGCCGATATAGCTTTTTGATTTACTACTGTGGGTAGGTAATAATCGATTAAATCTTTTACTTTATGGGAAGAGTAATAATTTTCGTAAATACATTTTTACAGGCATGATAAAACTTTCAAAATTTATTTATATTATAATCGTTAACTTTTCATAAAAGAAAAAAAATTAACCAGCGAACCAAACGTAAAAAAAAACAACAATTTTTGGGATACCTGGAATGAATACATCTTCGCCTTTAAAATTTTCTGTTAAAATAGTAGCTTTAATTACATAAGCCATTAATTTTTTAACAGCAAGTCTTTTACCATTACACAAACGGGGTTGATTGATATTACGAAGCATAATAATAGTGGCTCCAACTTTCTATTGGAGATTATGCGGAGGCAATCCTGGTAAATCCAACGAATTCAAAAATTTTGTTGGATAATTCCAAACATCTTCTTCATTGGTAACAGTATCGACAGACTTGTACAACACCACTTCGCCAGGAATCTTTAATTGCTCTGGCACTCAAGCATGCATGGCATGTATATTGTTGTGCTATGTTAGAGAAAACACATTCAATAAATTCCTCTTTAGACTGTACGAAACGACAAAAATCATTTGGCTATGTTATTAATAGGTTTGTCATCAATAGGCATTGCACCCTTCCCAATTTTCAGCAATTGCTTAGAGAACTTATCAGCAGATGGATCATTCTGCAATTGAACACGAACGTTGACAGTGAGTTTCAATATCTCCATAAATATGAAGACTTTAAGCAAGCGTTAATTTTATCGGCATCTGCCGATCTTGGAATGACGGGCAATGTTTGCCTAAAATCGCCTGAAAATAAAATCAACGCACCACCAAACAACTCTGAGTTATCTCGGAGATCTTTCGTTGTTCTTTCCAAAGCTTTAACAAATTTCTTATTCGCGTCCTCATGCATATGACGTGGGCTGTGCATGGAGCGTGTATCATATTTTGCACAACAACATCATATAATTCAGGATCACTTATTTGATCTGGAATTTCAGAACACATAACATTGTCAACTTCATGCGATGTGATTTTATTCACCAACCATATTGAAATGTAAGTGTGTGGTAAACAGCGCTTTTGCCACTCCACAGAATACATCCAGAACTTCATTTCACAAAACACTTTAGTTTTCACGCTAAAACAAATAAGCGCTTGCAATTTCTGTTTAAAAACACGGGCAGTGATATCAAGGCCAGCGAATAAATTATCTTCAATGTCACTCTATTGCGGATTACACGTAAATGTTATAAATAAATCTGGTCGCTTGGGATGACGCACATAAGTCCTTGCACCATGCGCGTACTCATGCATATGACGTGGGCTGTGCATAATGTATTTAAATATTTATGATTTTAGTGTTGTATTTATATGTAATTTATTTATAGATCCCCGAAGTTGTGATTTAAAATAGCTATGTATATAAATTAAATGAACCGTTTGACCAAAATACTAACTCAAATATTTGGAAATTATTGCAGTGTTCACTAAAATTGCTATAACTCACGAACCAATACACCTTGGTATTGACGTCACCTTTCATATAAATTTTTCAGAAACAAAATCGGTTCCCGCATTCCAGAGAACATCAATTATTAACACAATGCAACTTATTTATATATATATATATATAGATATGTTTGTTTACCTTTTTTAATGTCTGTTTATCTCTTTACGAACATTGATTTCTGAAAACCACCTCCAGCTTTACTCTTCGCAACTAGAGGTTAACGAAAAACTGATAGAGGCAAAAATGAACTGTCACTTTTGAGTCTTCTATATATTCTGTACTAAAAACAAAATTTATCAGCAAGGCTGGTTGTGTACAGGCATATATTGCATGTGGAAGAGTGGGACAACGATGTGCAGTGGAACGATTTTTTTTTTTATTTTGGTTATGTAGTTATATACATATATTTTGCTTTTATGTTATTTTTTTTAAATAACTTAATTTTATGTTTTGACTAATACCAAATAGTTTTCATACAATAAGATAATACTTTAATTAAAATAAATGGTATTTTATCTATAACAATGCGTTTTTCACACAGCTTTCTACATCAATGATGACTGGTCACCAGTGACGCCATACCCATCAAGCGTGACCGGTGACGTCATACTATTCAAGGGTGACCGGTCACCAGTAACACCATACCAGACATTAGTAAAATATTTATATAGAACAGTAACATTAGAGTAAGTAGTTCGAGTATATGTTCTACAGGCGATATTATTCACAAGTTAGAGAGGGGTGCAAAATCACACGTGCACAAAAGTTTCCTTCAGTTTTTTCATTTTGGCCTTAATAAAATGATAGAAACTTTGCTCTATATGCTGATAGAGACTTTGTCAGCAGTGACAGTCATTTAACAGGTAAAATTACCGTCACTGTTCTTGTAGGGAAGTAGTATATTTTTAAATTAATTGAAATATTATCAAAACAAGTTGAATAAGTTCAAAAACAATGAATAAAGAGCATAGAAGTGCTAAAGCAAATCAAAGCATATGTGGCCAATTTAAATTACTTGTAAATTAAGATGAAGAAAACTGAATGAGACATTTAGCTTGCACAAAATTAAGAAAAAGGTAATATGATTTTTTGTGCGGTATAGAGAAGAATGTCAGTGACTAAAACTTTAAAGCTGTATCGTTTATGTCAAAACCATTTGATGGTATTATTAAGGCACAAAGAAAATAAAATCCTGAAAGATGAAGTAAAAACTCAATTCGATTTACAAATAATAGTTGAATTAAAACTTACTGCATTATGAAAGGTTTGCAAGTATATCTTGGGTGAAGTGCTTAAATTTACAAATGATGTTGGTATTGAGTTAAAGCCAGATTTTATTAATGATGCCTACTTTATCAAGAACTGTAACAATAAAAGTAATAAACAGATACTACGGCTACGTTGATGACTGTTAAACCAAAACTTAAAAAATATGAAGCTATACAAAACTGAGTTTATCTAACCAAAACTTAAAAAATATGAAGCTATACAAAACTGAGTTTATCTAATTACGCAAAATCTTTAAAACATGTTGGTTATCGTTAGATTTATGTTGCTGGTGGGATTGTTTATGTTAAAAAGAGTGACTTGTCCAGACCTAAATTTATTTTAAATGAGGAATGTGTAGACAAATTTTTATTGGAAGCTACAGCAACTATGCCAAGGTAACGAAGGTCGGATGATGATATTTTAAAGATAGATACATATAACTTTTCTGATTTAGAATCATTTAAAAGTAATGTTGAAAAGGTACAAATTTACATCTAGATACAATAAGTATTATGTCACAAGTATTTCATCAGTTCATAAATTCAATATATTTAAGTCCCTGCTAGTAAGTTTGCCAAGACTGCCACGATATCGAACGTTTAACTATGAGAATAAAAACAAGTCACTCATTTTCGCTCGAAAAAGCGTCCACTATCTTTCGATTTATCGTTCTTATAGCATTACGTTTTGAACCGTAAGATATTTATGCATTGTCCAATTTCAATGTTCCAAATTGACATTTCGACAAATTTGTTAAGAGTTAAATCAATCAGATCAAAATCAGATTTAAAAGGCAAGTTTGGGGCGCACATATACAAATTCTAAAGTAAAAAAATCTGCTCAGGGATTGGAGTATTATATAATTTTAAAAACAAATTCAACGTACATATAAACTTTTTGATCTATAATGCATTAGTTCAAAGCAGTGATGTCAGATGACATTTTTAAAGTTTCCTACGTTTTGATAAAAAAATCCCCACATTTCCCTACAACAGCAAATTTTTCCCTCTACAATTTTCAAACCCAAAATTAATTAATAATTCAATATAGTGAATTTTATTTACTTTAAACAAAGAACAATAACATATATTTTAAATAAACTTCAGGTAGTTTGAGTAGCA
Organism: Linnaemya vulpina; assembly: GCA_963675445.1. Classification (NCBI taxonomy): domain Eukaryota; kingdom Metazoa; phylum Arthropoda; class Insecta; order Diptera; family Tachinidae; genus Linnaemya; species Linnaemya vulpina. Next base: position 72,085,129 of record OY776276.1, on the reverse strand, counting down.
AACAAAAAAAAATAATATAACATAAAAATAAATATGGTTGTATACGTAGCATATAAAAAATCAGTTGTAAAGCACTTGTGGATTCATTTTCTTAAAATGACTTTCTGTACAACGGAAGCTTATACAGTTTAACATTTTTGATTGTAAGTGAGATCGAAGAATACATATGGAATTTAAAACCTCGTGACTCAGTTTATTTCTTTTTTTTGTACGAACGTCAGTAACAATTGAAAATATCCTCTCAGCATCTGCATTGGCATGTGGTAAACTCAATAGAATTTGGGATAATTTTGAGAGGCAGGGGAACACTAAATTATCATTGAAATTCTTAGACTTTGATATATATAACCAAAATGGTTCCAAATCCATCTTTGAAACATAATTTATTTCTTCTTCTGAAAAATTATATTCTAGGGTTAACCACTCTTGAGTAAGAAGATTAGCATCAATATTAAACTTTTCACATAACATGTTAAATTTGTAAATTTTTTTATTTAGTTGCAGTATCTTTTTCAATGTTATTTGGCTTTTCTTTTTGAAAAAATGAGGTCATATTTTTAGAGTTTTTAATTGATAAAACATTAGTCCTGTGTGACTTTCCGTTGGCATGTTTTTCTAAGTCAGATTTTCCACAAGTTAACAGCTTTCCACAGGGTATGCATTTGCATTTAAATTTATCGTCAACTTCTGCAAGCTATCCTTTGAAAGTTTCTTCATTCAACCAACTCTTGCGGAATCGTTGTTTTCTATATTTCTTTTGACAGTCTTTCGAAGAATCAGAGTCTGAAGACATTTCCTATAATATTACGATGGTAGCACAGATTTTTTTTTATTATAAAAATAATACTTACAAAGATGGCGTTCTTACAGTGAAATTTAGTATGTCAAAGAACATTTTTTGTAATTTACACTTGTTAGAATATTTATTATGAATACAGAAATCAAAAGCATAACAAACAAGTCTCAATAAATCGTAAAATTTTTAAACTGCTCTTTATACTAAAAGCGCTTTATATAATGAAATTTTATTATGTTATTATATTTCACCGTGTGCAAGTCATAAAACTGCAATAATTGCCGCTTTAAGAGTTGTAAAAGTATTGAGTACTTGAGTACTTAATACTCAAAAGCAATTACGCAATAACAAAGTTGCCAGATTGTGATTATTGAATCGATATGCTTTTATACAACAGAGGTTTTTTCATAAGTCAGTTAGAATATATTTTAATTTACATGCAAAGAAAAATTCCCTACATTTTTACGAAAATTAAAAATCTGTCTTTTTTTCCCTACAGTCTGATTTTTTGAGAAAAATTCCCTACAAGTAGGGAATTTTCCCTACATCTGACATCACTGGTTCAAAGTCACTTGAATTATTTAGCAATTTAGAATGCCCTAAAGTCGTACCCGATCTTCCTTTAACGTATTCTACAAATTTTTTTGGAATTTACAAACTTCAACTTCTGTCTTATATCTCAATATCCCTGCACAATAATATTTTCACGAAATCAAAACTCAATCAACATAAGAATTACATAAATTTAGGAGATGCACGCTGGTAATCGAAAATTCAATAAGTTACCTGCTAGTTTAAAGTCTGTTAATGGAGTTCCAATGGTTACAGCTAATTTAAAAAAATTTTTACCTGAAAATTTGGAAGAACTGTTGTAAATATTTAAAAAAAAAAAATTTTGGCCTTGTAGCCAATTGAATTGGCTATAAGGCGCTGAGGCCCTATTATGTATTTGAATTGTAATTATGTATTTGAATTAAATAAAATATATTAAAAAAATATTTGTATAAAATTCCTGGGGAATGTTCGTGATTGGGATGTATGTTTAAGTACGAAGTCATTAAACCATGGTTGTACTGTTTTTTAGTTTATTTAATGTAATTAATATAATCTTTGTTTCACCTTGTTAGAAACCTTTATGATTTTCAGCAAATGGAACGTTACCGGTACTTAAGTGTTGTTGGGCCACTTTTAAAGAAAATAGATATACATTTTATTATACATATATTCGTCTTTGGATAACATAAGTCACCTTACGGGTAGTCTAAAGTGCCCAGGAGACGATTAAAAGAAACCAATAATCACATAGCAATCGTGTTTTTTCGGCTACACGTACATGTTGTCGGCTCTAATTGATGAAAATTAAAACATTTTGATATTTTTGTTTGTCGCTTGAAAAAACGTCATTCGCTTGTTGAATTTGTTGCGTGACGGCATGGACAAGTGTGCGGATGAAAAAAATTTATTTTACATTTTATTCAGGAAATATGTTTCTTATCATTTTTCACGTTGAATACATAGTACACGTATACATACATATACTTTTTTTTATACATTTTTGATTTATATGGTTTCTTATTATAAACTTATTCATATATACATATGTACATTATTTCTTTTTATAAACTTTGTAACTAAATTTAAATTTTATATAAATTGAATTAAATTTTTTTTTATATAGACATACATACATATATATAATGTTTCGTATTGTTAACTCAATCCTATACTGCAATATAAGCCTACAATGTATCGTGTGTGGGACATAAAAATAAATAAATATACATACATATGTATGTATGTATGTAAAATAAATAAATGTATGGAATGTAAAATTAGAAGCATATAGCAATAAAGAAAGAAAAAATAAACAATATGAGATGCTATTAATTATTTAAAAAAAAAACAATATCCGAAAGAAACAATAGATGTAAAACAATAAATATATTTAAACAAAACTGCACAGGTAGTCAATAACAACAATTCATCATCCGACGACGACATGCTTGCATACGAACGCTACGAAGCCAAACCACAAATGCTGATTAACGAGGTCCTTTGTACATCTCCGAAAAATCAGCAATTAAACGACAATAACCATACCGCTTGTTGGTTTCTTTTTATCGTCTCCTGGGCCATTAACACTTGTTTTGTAAATCATACACCTTATAGGGCTATTAACTGACGTACATGTTGGGCAACATGCTCGACAACGTACCAAATCTCCTGGTGTATTAGCATGTCGTGAGACATTTTGGTCGGTTTTAAAAATTTTTGATTTTCTGATGTTTGTGGCGTACCAACATACTGGTGTAATAACGTGTCGGTCGTACTTCATATAAAAATTGAGTTCACTTGTTGCCTTTGCCTGTGACGTTGCGTTGATCGGAAAGTTGCGAAAACATGTCTTTCAGTAACGTGTTTTTGGGAAAAATTAATTGAATTATATAAAAATCTGCCGCAATTGTGTAAAAAAACATCATATATATACCACAAAATGCAATTAAATATTATTGGGTACAATATATTAAACTTTATTTTCGTTTTCCTCCTCTTGTAATAGTATTTCATTGATAACCAAACTGCTACAACTTTCCGCTTCATTGCCATGCTTTCGCTTAAAAAATTTTTTTTGATGAAGTACGCCATCAGCGTTCGCTAGTGTAATAGCAAAACGTAAACTTCGCCGTCGAGCATGTCGGCCGACATGTACGTCAGTGTAATAGGGCTATTACGGGTACATTTTTTTAACATTTTGTTAACAAGCAAACGCCCAATATACAATTATCAGGTATATGCAAAGCGAATTCGTTACAACAAAGCATCTTTTTTGTGAAACACAATGTCAAATACAAGGCGAATTAATTAATTAATTCGCCTTTCTCAAATAAAATAATATTTTATGTAAACAAAATTAATTTTATTCATTGTTGTGTTTTAAAATATCAAAGTAAGTATTGATTGTAGTAAAATTTATGAATCAAAATAAAACAAAGTTTATATTTTAGGAGACACAGACGTGTTGTGGGTGTCCAAGAAGCTCAGAAACTCTACAGGCTCCCAAGAATCCGGAAAGGTAGGTGTGTGATAGATATAAACATCTTCCGGAAAATTTCAAGTGGCAGACAGTGCTTCAAATTGATTCAGGGCAAGCATTGTTTGCACTCATAATTTTTCCTGCAGAAGTACATACCTTTGTGGCATTTTCAGTAGTAAATTATCATAATATTTTGATTATGGGTCAATAGGGGTTTGCATCAGTGAAATACTGACCAACGATGGAAGTCAAATGAATATAGTTTGGGAAAAAAGCAGAAGTGGAATATGTTTAATGATTTCAGGTAATATTTTTGTGCTGTTTATAATTCTTCACCTTTATTAAAACAATTTCTTTTTTATTTTCTTTACTTTGTCAGCAAACAAGTCAGTTCGTAAAAGTGCACCAGCTACCGGCGGTGGTACGAAACCATATCGTTTTCGTCCTGGTACAGTAGTTTTGACTTTAAAACTGGTTTGCGTTTCCAGAGCTCTGCTGTGATGGCTCTTCAGGAAATTAGTGAAGCTTATTTGGTTGGTCTCTTCCTAAGTACCCATTTCTGCACCATCTACTATATACTCTTGGCCAGACGAATTCGTGGCGAACGAGCTTGAATATTGCCTGATGACAATAATTACCCCTACTAACATTGTATAAGATGTTATAACCATTTTGAAAAACAATCAATCCTTTTCAGGACCACAAAACTTTTTATTCTTAATAAAAATTAATTAAAAAATTTTTGAAGTGATTGCTCAAATCTTTGTATATATTGTATGTATCTTATTTTGCCATTGCATTGTAATATCATATAACATCGCCAATCGTCCGTATGTATAGAATTTTGGTAATAGTATTTGATTTCAGATTCCGATAAAGGAACGAATTAAAATAAATAATACTCATGTATATATATATATATATATATATATATATATATGTATATATATATATATATATATATATATATATGTATATATATATATGTATGTATGTATATATATATATATATATATATATATATATATATATAACTTTATTTAGTTTTTCTATTTATTTGGTAACCTATTCGGATATACGCCGAAACATTGGTCCTCCGTACCGGATTAAAACACTACGAGATTCAAGAATTTAGCCCGTTACGAGGAATATTTTTAGAAGTCGTCACACAACACAACAAGGAAAATGTCAGTAAATTGATTAAAAGTGATGGGAAAATTTTTTATAACAACAGAAATGTTAAACTTAGAAATATTATACTTAGTTTATGTGTACATGCAAAAAGTGGTTGATAAGAGAAAATAGAGCGAGAAGATAAACAGTTCATCATTTAAGTACGTTTTGTTGCATTAAATGATCGATACCTTTGCACTCAAAGCTGTGTTTGTTTTCTTTTATTTCGACGAACAGCTGAAATAAAGAAAACATTTTTTTTTATAATTTAATAATTATTCAGGTGATTAATTTACGAGCGGGTCTGTACAAACATATACATATACTCAATACATAAATAAAAAGATTGTTCGGCATTTGCCTCTACATATATGTATATAATTTAGTGCAAAAATTTATGATTTAAGTGTTTTACATATCCGAATACGTTCAATCTATTTATAATTTATAACATGGAGTTAAATTTGTGCAATAAGCCGTATAGAATTAATACAACTAATATTATTACAATCCATGTCGTTTTATTTATACGAGTACGAACATTTATACATTTGTTTATTTCTTCTTTCCATCAAGTTTGTGGTCACTTTATTGTCGGTCAGTTTGATTATTCAACACTTCTTACAAGTGTTTTATGTATAAATTCTTCGTAATTTAATCCAATTTTATTTTGATATTTAATTAAATTTAAAAGTTATTTTATTGGTGGTGAAAAATTCTAAAAATCGAATTTTAATATAAAATGGCTACTACTGCATTGGAACAATTTGTTAGAGCCACTGATGCTATCGTCATGTTTGAAGCTTGTTTCAACGAAATTGAGGAGGATAGCCATACGGCGCACAGAGGGTTAGAATAGCCTGTTTTCTTGGATTAATTTAAAAGAAAAATTTTAAGTATTGTCAAAATTTTTTGTACCCGGTTAGAGTATATAAACTTCTACATCACTTGTCGTTAAAATAAATGTCAAAAGTGCTCTGGTGTTTTTGTAGTCAAACTTTATAGAAATATTTGTGCAAAAAAGGCTGAAAAAAGTGAAAACTTTCCCGTTGAAAATTTTATTTATTTTAAAAAGCATTGCAAAAGTTAACAATTTTTCAATGGAACCATCAAGTTCAGGTTATTTTGCAAATACTTCGTTAACATTTGTGTGTCAAATTGTGTGTGGAAGTGTTTTAGATTTAGTTATTTCTATTGGAAATGCCAAAAAAATAGCATTTTTATAGTTTAAATGGATAAATAGTTATTATTCGTCCATATTCGTGCCATAATTTTTAGTTTATATTAAAGAAGACATAAATCTCTATTATATTGCAAAATTTTACGCTGCCTTTTTGCGCCTTTTAGAAGCTATGCATTGTTTAATGCAAGTGTTGCAGCAGTCAAATTAGCTAAAAATCACTTTGATCTCGCGACTGCTGCTGTTGTTGTGTATTGTGTTTTGTTGTTTTTCATGTTACTTTTTTCCATTTATTTGTGCTCTTCTTTTCAGTATATTAATGATGTTATTTTTGTTTCTTTTAATAATATTCTTTGCTTCAATAATATTTTGTTTTTGTTTATTTTAATAATATTCTTTGTTTTGACAAACAGTGATCGTGTTGTACAGTTTTAAGTAATCGGGTAAAAGGGATTTTTGAAAGGTTTTTTTTTGCATTAGAATTATTTTTTGTTTTTTATAGAAACAACTTCGAAGGTTGTTTTTTATACTCGTCGAAGCTTATTTGATATTATGATGAATTCAAGCGCTCAAACAATGAATGACAAGATGAAATTTTTAGCTGAAGAAATCAAAAAACGCACCAACTGCTCTGAGGATAATATGTGTGATTTTAATAAAAGAATGGATGTTTTCTTTTATGAATTTAAATCTAGGTGGACTAGAGCGCATAGAATGGAAATGAGGTTTATTGCTCAAAATAAAATCTGGTTGGAATCCTCTATTGGTTTTACTCTCTCCCCGACTGCAAAACGTGGTCGAAAAGAAATTAGTTTTACCGAGTCCAGTGGTTGGAGTAAATATAAAAAAAACAAAGATTGTAAGAGACACCATATCATTGCCAGAGTTACTTTATGCTTCACAGGTTAAATTACAAAGCGCAGGTTATGTCGAGGAATCAAAAGTGTTGCGAGCCATATATGAAAAGTGTTGCAAGGGCATAAATTAAAAAAAAAAAGTTGAAACAACCACTTCCCACCTTGAAAATATCGAATACAAAAGCTTTGGCTGTTTTTGTAGAAGCTAAACTGACACGAAATCAATACAATGTTGTTAGACAAGCTGCTCCAATATGGAGCATATGGGATTAATAGTTGACCAACCCAAACCTGGTTTTGGAAACACGAATGATGGGAATACGGCAAGACGTTTTTTTTTTCAAAACGCTGAAAAATCTGCCGAAATAACAAAAATAGATGTTAATTTAATAAAAAAAAAATGCACGTGTTGCTTATTGCTGTATCCAGTGGCCATGAAATTAATAATTAAAAATTTAAGATATATGCACACAATACAGGACGACTTTTTGTTGAAACGTATCCTTGGTACAATATGCCTCCCACTTTGCACAAGTATTTTATTCACGGACCCGAAATTGTGTCAAATGCCATTTTACCTTTTGGGCAGTTATCAGAAGAAGCGCAAGAAGCTCGAAATAAAGATTTAAAAATATATAGGGAGTTTCATTCACGAAAGTGCAGTCGCTAAAAATCAAACCAAGACATTTTTAATATGTTTTTGATAACCTCTGACCCAATTATTTCAAGCATGCAAAAATTGCCTACAAAGAAGGTTCAAAGCTTGCCAGAGGAGGCAATTGATTTAATTGTACCTGCAGCTCCGAACAAGAACAGTGATGTTGAACTTGCTGATGCTGCTAATGATGATGATGATAATGATGATGATGATAACGATGATGATGTTGATGATTAACTTTAAGATGTATAAAATGTAATGTTTAAGTTCTAATATGTACTCCTTGCACTATATACCTACACTGATATTTGGCATTATTTAATAAAATTATACTCAAATATACTTAGAAAACATTTTTTTTACTTATTTTAATGGTATTAACTGAAAAATAAAGAAAAATTATCCGAACATAGCTTCCCTGATTTGATCCAAGAAAACATGCTATTCTAACCCACTGTGCGGCGTTTACTCTAGAGCTTCATGACGAAGAATTAACTTCTTTATGGGAGAAAGTTAAGCAGACTTATGAAGAGTGTCCTTACGGTTTAAAGACTCCGAAAGGCGTTGATACCGTTGAAGACACTGTTATTACTGATGCGAATGTAATTACAACTAAATATAGAGCTGCTTATGACTCGTATGTGAAGTGTTTAGGGAACATAAGGAAGAAAAAACACGAATGCGATATGTTAGATAAAAAACAAATGATCTAAAATCAGATAGTAGTAGAGGTGATATTTCAACTCACTCTATGAGCTTACTTCCCTGTGATGTAGATGTATTTGTTGGTGATTATTTGCTTTGGCATACATTTCGAGATTTATTTTCCGCGCTATACGTCAACAATTCGAGTCTTAGTAATATTAAACAGCTATGTCACTTGTTACGCAAGACTAGCGGTGAGGCAAAGGAAATTGTATCGAAATGCAATTTGTCGAATCAAGGTTTCGATATAGCGTAGAAAAATCTTAAGGATACTTATGAGAATCCTCGAATGCTAATTAATAATCAATTGAAGTGTCTTTTTTCATTAGAAACTATCGCGAAAGAAAGTAGTTCATCACTGAAAATCTTACAAAGAGGGATAAATGGATTTTTGACCGCCATGTCAATTTACGAAATTGATACTACAAATTGGGATCCGATCATAGTGTTCATTTGTATTCAAAGTTTGCCTTCTCAGATAGCCACGCTGTTGGAACAAAGCATAAAAAATAAAACTGCTTTATCTTTTTGGAAGGATTTAGACAAGTTCTTGACAGAACGAATTCAAACACTGAATTGCATGCGTGATCTTACTAAATCGGAATATGAAAAGAAAGTAAAAGCTCACGCTTCTACTAAGAGCTCTATAATTACTTGCATACTATGTCCAAAACAAAATCATGTTTTAAGATTTTGCCGCCGATTTAAGAATTTGTCAGTCAGTGAGAGATATTCCATTATAAAGAAATATTGTTGTCGATTGTTTATTAAAATCTCGTGATCAAATGAAAAGGATCATACTATGCTTCATTGCGAAGAGTCTACAAGTAATGCTAGTACCAATTCTGCAAACATTTCAGCTTCAAATAATGTAAATTTAATTCCTGATTCTTGATCATTTAACAATAGACCATCAACGTCAGCAACAGCAGCTTCCAAAAACTTCAATCGGCAAGTATTTCATATTGCACAGAATTCGTCTGTGTTATTAGGAACTGCTATGATATTAATCATATGTCAGAATACTACGTATCCAGCAAGGGCATTGATTGATCCAGCATCAGACACCTGCGAAATAATTTGAGACTTAAGTGACATTCCACAAATGTAAAGATTTCCGGTGTGGATATAGAATAGAAGTCCCTATTACGTCAGCAAAAGTTTGTCCTATTAGAATTGGTTCTCCATTGGACAAATATATTAATTTAGAAACACATGCTCTCGCATTACCCTTGAATTCACAGAATTTGCCATCATTTGCTTGTCCTTCAGCAATAATTGGTGCGTTGAACAATTTAAAATTAGCGGATGTTAATTTTATAAAAGCAGGCCTGTTGATATATTACCAGGGGCTAACTTATATCCTAGCATAATTTTAAATGAAGTTCGTCGCAATATTGTTGGATCTCTCATGGGTCAATAAACAGTTTTTGGCTGGATTTCGACACGGCTCATAAGTTCGTCAAAAAAATAATTCAGTTAATGTTTTCACCACTTCTGTAACTTTTTTCTGAAAAAGACAACTTAAACAAAACTTTGTTGAAGTTTCGGGAATTGGAAGAAGTTTCCGGGGGAAAACTTATGTCCCCATCTAATAAATTTTGTGAGGATCCTTATAAAAATACCACTCAACGGGATTCAACTGGTAGGTATATTGTATCGTAGCCAGAGTTTCCTCATGATATAAGCTTGGAAATATTGAAATCAACCGCTATGAGACAATTCTTTCGCATCGAATCGTCTCTCGAGAAAACCGGAAATAAAGGCATGTATGATGAAGTCATAATGGAATATTTAAAACTGGGACACATGCGACCCGTTAAATCCATTAATGAAGCCATCACTAATTCATGCTACTTACCACATCACACGGTCACTAAGCCTGAACGGAAAACTACCAAATTAAGAGTAGTTTTTAGTGCATCAAATCGGACTTCTAATGAAAATAGTTTAAACGACTGTTTGTTTATAGGACCTACTTTGCAATCTGATTTAATTACTTTGATTCTACGTTGGCGGTTGTTCGAGTTCGTTTTTAATTGTGACATTTCTAAAATGTATCGTCAAATTTGGGTTTATCCTTCGCATACTGCATTTCAACGAATTCTTCATTCACCGGACGAAAACATAAAGGAGTATGAGCAAAGGGGATATTATTAGAATTGGCAGGAAAAAACTTTTCCCATGGCAGCGAATATTCTCAAAAAAGGAATGTGCGTGGGTGATGTCTTAACTGGAACCCATAATATTTCTACTGCTGTCTCGGTAAGAAACCAATTAACTTCTTCGTTGTTATCAGCTGGATTGGAACTTAGAAATTGGACGTCGAATAAGGTTGATATTTTAGAGGTATTGCCATCAGAATATTTAGTGGATGAAAAACTTTTGAAATTTGAAGAATGTAGTTGTTCCAAAACCCTAGGGATTTTCTAGAACGCTCAGTTAGATTCATTCTTTTTCCAGGTATACCCTTTAGAAGTCAAGACATGGTATACGAAGAGAGAAGTATTGTCTGCTATTGCCAAATTTTTTGATCCTGTTGGATGGGTTAATGGAAAGTAATCATCACAGCAAAAATTCTTATGCAACGCATTTGGCGTGATAATATTGACTGGGATGAATTTGACTATACTTGTCAAATCCTTTAATGAAGTTAACTTTATTAAAATACCTGGATGGGTAAAATATTACAAGTCTTCGAAAGTTGAACATCATGTTTTTTCGGATGCATCCGAAAAGGTTTATGCGAAGGCAATTTATATACGAATTGAAAATGACAACGGAGAAATAGTTTCTACTATATTGACAGCTAAGACAAGGGTAGCGCCAATAAAATGTGTTTCATTACCGCGGCTTGAATTGTGTGTTGCAGTATTAGCCTCTGAAATCTTGAAAAATATTGTAAGGGAAATAGAGATTCCAATTACAAACATATGTATATTGCTGGACAGATTCTACGATCGTCTTACCATGGCTAGGCAAAACCCCAAGATCTTGGTTCACCTTTGTGGCCCATAGAGTATTTCGAATTCAAGAGAACACAGGAAATCATAATTGGTTTCATGTTCGATCAGAAGACAATCCTGCCGATCTTGGCAGCCGGGGGGTAGATCCGAGCACTTTATCAGAAAGTGAACTCTGGTGGCACGGTCTATCATGGTTGAGCCAAAACAAAAATAATTTGAAAATAACTAGAAAATTTCACTACCGAAGTTGAAAGTGGAAGTGTGAAGGTTCACGCTTCATATTTTTCAAAATTTGAAGACATTTTGGATAGGTTTTCTTAGCTAGATAGAGCGTTGCGTGTATTGGCATATGTTATTAGATTTTTTTATGCCACGCATTCAGCTCATAAGGGCCACTTTAATCATAAAACGGCTCTTATTTCTAATGAAGAACTTAAGATCGTCAAAGTACGTTTGACTATTGTTGCTCAAAAAGCCTATTATGCTGAGGAGTACAAATGCCTTGCAAATAAGAATGTTTTACCTTCCAAAAGCTTATTATTAATATTGACTTCATTTCTCGATGAAAATAACGTGATGAGATTAAATGGCCGGCTTGTCAAATCACCTTCGTTATCGTTTCGTTAACAATATCCTATTATTCTTCCTTACTCTTGTCGATTTGCTAAATTGTTAGCAGAATTTATACACTTGCTTACCATTCACGGTGGTAATCAACTAATGATTCGAGTCTATAGATTTGAATATTGGACGCCGCGATTGCGAATTTTGATTCGTACAATTCATGGTTGCAAACGGTGACGTCACTAACATACATACATACACAAAACAATCTTCTTTGTATCAACTAAAGAAATACAGTATGACGTAGATAAGGAAAACAATAAACATGTTTCTGCATGAAACATCTTTAACGTTGAAAATAAGAACTAATAGATGATAACACATGCTATTGCAGTGATAAAGAAAATAACAAACATGTTTCTGCATGAAACATCTTTAACGTTGAAAATAAGAACTAATAGATGATAACATATGCTATTGCAGTGATAAAGAAAATAACAAACATGTTTCTGCATGAAGCATGTTCAATAACGAAAATAGGAATTAAGACATTTTATGATAAGTAAAGGTTCGGTCATAAATCATATATGTAAACAAATATAAGCAATTATACTAAGATAAAATACGGATTAAATATTAGACTAAGAACATCAATAAAATATTGTAAAAGATAAAAATAATATTATAATATTAAAACCAATGCTCTTTGTATTGTAAGAACAAAGTAACACTAAGAGTAATTTTAGTATTTAAGAAACTAACTTACAAATGAAGAAGCAGTTAAAAATAAGTAATGTAGACGCATAGACGTCGTGATGTTTTTAATTCTATAAAAGTTAAAAATAAGTAATGTAGACGCATAGACGTCGTGATATTTTTAATTCTATAAAAATTAAAAATAAGATAATATAGAGATGCATAGACGTCGCAGTATTTTTAATTCCAAAGAAATTTGATTCCAAAAAATAATAAAAAAGGAAAAGTAAACGCATACGCGTTAAAAAGTAATTTTTTATTTACTAAAAGATTGGAAATATTAATTCGCGCGATAGGAAAACAAATTCTGCTTGCGCAGCCCGTTCTCTCCTTGAAACATGTATACTGTAAACAACAAATTGTTTCTCTCGCGCTCCTTGAGTTTCTTCAAACAAATTATGACTACCAGGATTGGATAACGTATGCATATTGTTTGTTAATGCGTTAGCTAGTTAGCCTGAATATATTGATTTAAATCACTTTGTGTCATAAAGTGATCCAAATCAATAAATCCACTTCTAACTAGCGTAGGCAGAAGTTCTTCTCTTCCACAAGCGTATTTTTATGTGTCGAATTATTGTAAAATTTCATAGCATATCAAAAGTAAGACTGTATAGACTTTTCCAACCCTGTTCAGTTCTTTTGCTGCTTCAAATACATTGTAAATGTGTTTATGTAGTGGTGCGTAATACTGGTTTCGAGCACATACACATCAAAGAAATGCTTGTCCGATTATGCGATGTATTCACTGTATATCAGAACCCGGAATAATTTTTTATAATATGAGCTTTTTAAGAGGTTCCAAATCTTCATCGGCATAATCACTATCTCACTATTAGCGGTGGGTTTAGGCGACTTTAAGACCAATGTGCATTTGGAGTAAGACAGTGAGGTGCGCGCTACAGAAATGCTATGAGCTTCTTCAGATTGGAAGAAATGTATGGATTGAATACTGGATTGCTAGGATTGATCATTCACCATGGCTATCTTTTCTTTAGCTTCTTCCTTTGCTACAAATTTAAAGATTATGTTCTTAGAGAGGCTGCGTGCTAAATTATAGAATTCTATTGCGCTGTTAACTATGGCTTTCCGAGACTTAGCCGCGATAAACACTGATCTTTTGACACCTACACCAATCAAATCCATATTCTGCTTTGAGTGAATTCATACTTGACATTAATATCGATTCTTAAATTGAGCGGCGAAATTGTCACTGAAGATATACAAAAATGTAATGTTATGATAGACTGATTTTACATCGACATCGCGGGTGCAACCAATTTAAGTTATCGTTAATTTGGACCCACCAAGTATTACACTCTTAGAAACAAATTATTTAAGCTTGCTTTTGACTTCTTCTTACTTTTGCAAAGTTTCAGAACGATAGTTTTTTATTTCTGTGCAAAAAGTAAACTTTTTGTATATTTTGCATCGCGGATGCTACATATTAACAGTGTATTCTAGCAGTCAATAATTCTTCATAAACAACAACATATAAGTATATTTTTTGGAACACGAAGATAGATGAATATTGTCTCTTCACTTTTACCCGGTAAAACATAACTTCAAACAGTCAACAGCAACTGTTTCACGCCACTGTTGCTAGTTATGATTTTACAGTTTTTATAAATTTTTCGAATAGTAATATTTTCTAAGCCGCCAAAAAAGAAGATATGGTATAAAGTCAAACAAAAATTATTTTTTTATTATTTTTAGACTGTCTTCTTTGCACCAATAAGAAAAAAAACAACTAATAGCGTGATTGAAAAAATCAAGTCGGAAATCGTCTACAGCGGAATCGCCCGTAACTTTCTACCTTTCAACCGATTTTTTATCGTTTATTAATTTTGTACTGGAAAACAAATTATTTTTCATCTACTGAGGTAATAATACTTAATTCAAAACAACTTAGTTTTTCAATTGGTTATTAATATAACATTGGTTTGAGCTTAATGTTTCACTTAGAATTTTATCTTTACATTTGACATATATACTAGCTTCATTTCTGTAAACAACTTAGATGTAAATCGCAATTTGATATGGACTACAGGAAAACTAACGACGGAGAGGATAGTTGTGACGTTTAAGTCCTTTAGACTTTGTTGTAGCTTATTACTTGCTATATTCAAAATTTTGTTAAAATTTCATGGCCATTTTCAGTAATTAGTACTGCATGCTCGAATTGTGCACTTCTTGCGCCATCCACAGTTACTGCAGTCCAACCATCTTCTTGTATTTCAATATCTGGCCCACCTAAAGTTAACGCAGGTTCAATAGTAAATGTCATTCCAGTTTTCATTTTGCCTTGGAGATTGTGTTCTGAAATATGTATGGATATACTTATGTTTATATAGATGTAAATTTTCTACGTACTGAAGTGCAGTATTTCAGGGGGCCCGTGAAAGTAACTTCCAATTCCGTGACCAATAAAAGCAGGAATTGTATTTAAGTTGTATTTTTTGCAAAACTTGTGTACATAATTTCCAATATTATTGAATTCCATTTGTGGTTGACATAATCCTATGCATCCCTGGAGGCACTCTTCAGTCTTCTTGACCAAATAGACGCCGAGTTCATCTACATCACCAACCATAAAGGTCCTAGAACAGTCGCCGTGGTAGCCATTTAAGAAAACTGTTATGTCAATATTAACAATGTCTCCATTTTGTAATGGTCTATCATCAGGTATTCCATGGCACGCAACGTTATTTACGGAGGTACATATTGACTTAGGAAACCCTGCATAACGAAGAGGCGACGGATACGCCTTTGCTGCAATAATTTCTTCATGAACAAATCGGTCAATATCGTCAGTAGTAACGCCAATCTAATAAGGTATTACTTAATAAGGCGATTTTTACTATATGTTAATTGTAATCTATTTCTACTCACTTTAATGACATCATTGCATGACCTAAGAATATTTGCTGCCAGTCTACAACTTTCCCGCATTTTCTTAATTTGTATACTGTTTTTTAGTTCTGGCTCCCCTAAAGTGCTACCGGGTTTTGTCTGACGGTGGTAATATTCTGGTTTATTTATATCGCTTGGTACAGCGCGTTCCGGTGAAATCGTACCCCGTACTACGGGATTACATTTTCCAAAGTCACTAGAAAGTAGAAGTATTCGTTTACATATTTTTTTGTGTAAAACTTTTTAATGTCGGTTTTATTAGGTATTTATTTTTTAATAAGGGAATTCATAATAATAATAATAATAATAATAATAATAATGTATTTATATATATATATATATATATATATATATATATACATATATATATAAATATATATATATATATATATATATATATATATACATATATATATATATATATGTATATATATATATATATATATATATATATATATATATATGTATATATATATATATATATATATATATGTATATATATATATATATATATATATATATATATCTATATATATATATATATATATATATATATATATATACAGCCCATGATATATTCCCTCGGAATTTATTTCTCACGGAAAACAATTTTCTCGAGAAAAAATTCCTCCTATCAATAACTAAAAGGGAACAATAAAATGAATAAGTGGTGACATGGAATTTCGAAAACAGCTGTTTTTTCTTATTTACATTGTATTTTTCTTTGCGCGGGATAGACATAAATTTAAAGTTTTGTGTAAATAATTGTTATATCAAGAAAAAAATGCATACTATAGCTTTCTGATTAGTTCCGGAGGATATTTCATTTGATGAAGAGGTTATGCCTGGAGAAGAACAGCATCAAATCAGCCAGCGGGTCGTTAGAAGACATTGCGGTATGCATCGAATCCACTAGAATTACCACAGACATTGTAAGTACTAATGTATCACATATGTATCAAGTTAATGGATTAAAATTATCCAATTAGGTTTCACAAGTATTATAGAGTTAACAAACCGGCATTCCGATATTTGTTAGACCTCTTAATACAGCGCACACAACAGGCGAAAAAGCTATTTTCGGTTTCACCAGTTGTAAAACTGAGTGCATGTTTACGTTTCTTCGCCGAAGGTGGCTATCAAACTGGAGTTAGCAAAGACTGTGACGTGTCGATAGCTCAGTCGACATTTTGTAAAGTGCTAGCAGAAGTGGTTAATGTGTTTCTGAATCATCTCTGCCCGGCATGGATAAAAGTACCAGTATCGGCGGACGAAAAAAGAAAAATCGCTTTGGAAGTTTACAGGAAATATAAAATTCCCTGTGTTGTCGGTTGCATAGATGGGACTCATGTCCAAATTATAGCTCCAGCCGACAATAAACATCTTTTTTATAACCGCAAGGGAAAGTTCAGCTTAAATGTGCTATTGGTAAGTACATAGCTTGTTTCATATCATGTAGCATCTAAATAAAACTAGTAACAAAAATATTATTTTTTCTATCTAGGTTTGTGATCACGAGTTAAAAATTCGTTACGTGGACTCATCACACCCTGGTGTATGTCACGATTCGTTTGTGTGGAACACAAGCGACCTAAGGATCCACTTTGAGCAGAAATACCGGCAAGGTGACAACAACTTTTGGCTGGCAGGCAAACTACTTTCTGATCAAATGTTTAGCAAATAATGATACATATTTGTTATTTACAAATAGGAGATGCGGGATATCCTCTAGAGACATGGCTGTTAACCCCAAACCGCGTTCCTGAAGATGGTTCTCCATCTGAAATGAAATTTAATGAAGCACACTCAAAATGTCGCAACATAATAGAGCGCACTAACGGCGTGCTTAAGAACCGGTGGAGATATCTTCCCGGTTGCATTATTCTTCTGAAAAAGCAGCCAAGATAGTTAATGTATGTTGTGCTTTGCATATCTTATGTATACACTTCAAGGTAAAGGATATACCTGGCGATTTCTTGGTGTTAAGCATGCCTGAAGATGAGATAGTGCAGCCAGTTTCAATCCGTAGCTCAATCCATTAGAAGCAATATTGCACGAACTCTTCATTAATTTTTAGTAAGCCAAAGTTTAGTGTTTAATAAAAATTTTTCAATATTTATATCTCTTGTGATAACTGAATTAATTGCAAATCTAAAAATTGTTTTTAAATATTATACTTCTCCAGCTCTAACCTCGTATTTTGTTTTTGAAATTCAATGTATTTTTATTTTAACAGTAACTAAAAAAAAAAAACCAAATCATATTTCTATTCACATTTAACTTAAACAACTAATAAATAAAAAAGATTTTGGTTTTGTATATAAAAAAAAAATAACAATTCAGTCTTTGGTTATATTAAAAAAGAATAAGGTTTGTACGTTCACTATATAATAATAATAATGATGTAAAACAAATTAATTTTATACCCGTTTCATACCGGCGTCTCCTAAGATCTCGGGAATGATTTGTCAAACTATTTCTAACGCATACAGACATCGATTTCGACATTTTTGAAGACAAATCATTCTTCTTCTGCAGTTCAAGCTCCAATACTTTAATTTTCTCCTTACATTTGCCTAACTGATGGGATAACCTAGCATTGTTTGTTGTCAATCTACTATTTAAACGCTTTTCCTTTAAATATTATGTCCTATAATGGTCTAGCGCATTTCTTGTTGTCTTCAGTTTAGAAAAGTGGGAGGTGAAAGAAAAATTATTATATAATGGGTCAATCCCTGAGTATCCTACGTCCATTGTCTCCTGTACGTTATGAAAACTTTCGCTGTTAGTTTTCGTCGGGTCCTTAACTACTGGAAAGTCTTCTGAAATGTCGTCCGTAGAAAAATTCAAATTTCCCTCTTGCGCACATTCTTGTATTGGAACTTGAGATGCTTTAATATATGAGCTAGTTTTTTCAAAGATTGTCTTTAGTCCAACATTTTCATTTTTAGGAATAGCAAATTTAGAAAGTTTATTTCCAAATATATATTCCACCGAAAAATGCCGACTACAGACAAACGGCCGTTTCAACGACGACTTCACACCTAAAATTCGAAACCATTCTGAACGCCTAATTTTTGGGAAAAATACTCTTTCCAAAAATAAATTTTTTAAGAAACTACATTTCCCAATAGCGTTTCTTTCATAAAAATTAATTTTTCCAAAAATAGATTCTTATGTACTTCTACCAATAAATATTTATTTATTTATTTTACTATTAAATGACATGCTTCTTTCAAATTATTTTCTATTATTATTTTCAAATTACTATTTCAAACATATGTACATATAATATAAAAACGTTAGTAGATACCTACCAGCTGCAAAATTCTTTTCTTCTTCATTTTGTAGTCAATTGATAAAATCTATAAATTTATATTCGAATGTTTATTAAACATTTTATTTCAAAAATCCTCTAACTTAACAAATTCTTAAAATTGAAAAATTAAAAATAAGAACATTTATGTTTTGGCAAAAGTCTTACTAACTCAAATTTAACGTATTTAAAAATATGTATTTAACTTTATATTTATTGCATTTTATTGCTTACTATCTATAATAACACGAACTGCACTTAAATACGAACATAGGTTAACCTTTTGTTCCCAAAGCATGCTCCAGGACAAAAAGTTAATCTATATATTATAATTTTTGCTTACTATCTACATATTAAATCGAATTAAACTTAATTAAATATATTCATTTAGGGACAAAAAGTCCGTCAATATTTTATAACGCCGTATCGTTTACTATCTCTCTATAATAATACTTCCGTTTCACTTTTTTTAAATTTTATTATTAGTATTCAAAAACAATTTATAATTTAACAAAAATAAAAAGCTTAAAAATATTAGTGTATATTATTAATCAAAAAGAGGTAAAAAAACTAGAAAAATTTTAATATTTTATATTTTTTTTTCTTTTACGTCGTCCATTACCAGGAAATGGAAATATAGAAAATGCAGTAATGTATAGTTTATCAAATGTATTCAAAATGATTTCCATAAACTATATTTCCATTTACTGGTAATTTGGTTTTCAATTTTATTGTAGTTTATCAAATGCATTTAAAGTTATCTGCATATACTATGTTTCCATTATTACTGATACAGTATAGATACAGTAATAATGGAAACATAGTATATGCAGATAACTTTAAATGCATTTGATAAACTACAATAAAATTGAAAACCAAATTACCAGTAAATGGAAATATAGTATATGAACTTTATTTTCTACTAAGTTCATGCTCATGCACTTTTCTATAGAATATAAGTACTATTGACTCACCTGATCATCTTCTATAGTAGATATAACTCAAACGATTATAGTTTTGGGAAAAAGTAGTAGTGGGATATATTTAATGATTTCAATTAATGTTCTTATTTTGGGTTTTATTTCTTCGCCTTTATGAAAACAATTTATTTTTTGTTATCTTGACTTTGTCAGTAAACAAGGCAGTTCTTAAAAGCGCACCAGCTACCGGCGGTGGTACGAGACCACACCATTTTTGTCCTGGCACAGTAGTTTCACAGGAAATTCCTCGCTATGAGAAAAGTAGTGCATTGTTGATTTGCAAATCACCCTTCCAACATTTGGTTTGTCAAATTGCTCAAGATTTTGAAACTGAATTGAAGACAGTGAAGCTTATATTGTTGGTCTTTTCCTAAATATCAACTTCTGCACCATCTGTGCTAAATGTCATACTATTACGTCAAAAGATATACTGTTGGCCAGACGAATTTGTGGCGAACAAACTTGAATTAAATGGATTACCACTACTACCATCCTACAAGATGTTATAACCATTTTTAAAAACCACCGGCCCTTTTCAGGGCCACAAATTCCAAAAAGAGATTTTTTTTATTCTTGCAAATATGAAATATACAAGTAAATTTGTTGAAGTGATCGCTCAAATCTTTGCTTATATTGCATGTTTCTTATTTTTCAATAATTTTGTCACATACAACAATGATCGCCAATTGTCGATTTGTATAGAATTTTACAATAAAAAGACCATTTAAAATAAATTTTAAACAAATAATTCTAATATTACTTTATTATTATTTTTTGAAGAAGGAATTACAAAAACATTAAATAACTTTAAGAAGAATTAATATAAATTTTTATATCCAGTTTTCTTTGGCATTAATTTTGTAAAACACTGCGTTAATAAAACTTTTAAAAAACAAAAACCACTTTTCAAAGATATTTTTTTCTTACTTCCTGCATAGCTAACAACAAATGAATCACTGAATAAACGGTTTGTTAGCCTTTATCTTTTCCAAGTTTAGCAACTGCGCCATAGCAGTTTGTTTGCCACATTGCATTAGCAATGTGGCAAACTAGTTCCAACTTTAATTCGTCTTGCTGTCATGAATTTTTCATCAAAGGTTGAGCAAATTGAAGAACTGCATTCTAAGACCAATTGTACCTTCACATACTATTCCACTATTCAAAATCACTTCGCACTTTTGTGAGTCTGGAACAGTTTTTCGAAAACCATCACTAAGGATTATAATTTCTCATTTTCCACCAATTTCGATGTTAATCCAATAACATAAATATATAAAATTATGTTTGCAGATGCAAATTATCACAAAATCACATAACTTTTAATAACACCAAATATTTTATCAAAACAAATTTTATTTCCAACCAGCGAACCTCCGCACACTTCGTAGCACGGGTGCCACTCTAAATTTTTCTTCGGGACCAAAATCCACAAAAAAAGAACCAAAATAAAAAAGGAGATCCAATTTTTTCAATTTTATTTCCATACCAGCATAATACAATACTCTTTACACTGAAGTCAGATTGTCAATTTCTGACTTGTAAACAAAAGTAACAATCAATCAGTGTTGCCGATATAGCTTTTTGATTTACTACTGTGGGTAGGTAATAATCGATTAAATCTTTTACTTTATGGGAAGAGTAATAATTTTCGTAAATACATTTTTACAGGCATGATAAAACTTTCAAAATTTATTTATATTATAATCGTTAACTTTTCATAAAAGAAAAAAAATTAACCAGCGAACCAAACGTAAAAAAAAACAACAATTTTGGGGATACCTGGAATGAATACATCTTCGCCTTTAAAATTTTCTGTTAAAATAGTAGCTTTAATTACATAAGCCATTAATTTTTTAACAGCAAGTCTTTTACCATTACACAAACGGGGTTGATTGATATTACGAAGCATAATAATAGTGGCTCCAACTTTCTATTGGAGATTATGCGGAGGCAATCCTGGTAAATCCAACGAATTCAAAAATTTTGTTGGATAATTCCAAACATCTTCTTCATTGGTAACAGTATCGACAGACTTGTACAACACCACTTCGCCAGGAATCTTTAATTGCTCTGGCACTCAAGCATGCATGGCATGTATATTGTTGTGCTATGTTAGAGAAAACACATTCAATAAATTCCTCTTTAGACTGTACGAAACGACAAAAATCATTTGGCTATGTTATTAATAGGTTTGTCATCAATAGGCATTGCACCCTTCCCAATTTTCAGCAATTGCTTAGAGAACTTATCAGCAGATGGATCATTCTGCAATTGAACACGAACGTTGACAGTGAGTTTCAATATCTCCATAAATATGAAGACTTTAAGCAAGCGTTAATTTTATCGGCATCTGCCGATCTTGGAATGACGGGCAATGTTTGCCTAAAATCGCCTGAAAATAAAATCAACGCACCACCAAACAACTCTGAGTTATCTCGGAGATCTTTCGTTGTTCTTTCCAAAGCTTTAACAAATTTCTTATTCGCGTCCTCATGCATATGACGTGGGCTGTGCATGGAGCGTGTATCATATTTTGCACAACAACATCATATAATTCAGGATCACTTATTTGATCTGGAATTTCAGAACACATAACATTGTCAACTTCATGCGATGTGATTTTATTCACCAACCATATTGAAATGTAAGTGTGTGGTAAACAGCGCTTTTGCCACTCCACAGAATACATCCAGAACTTCATTTCACAAAACACTTTAGTTTTCACGCTAAAACAAATAAGCGCTTGCAATTTCTGTTTAAAAACACGGGCAGTGATATCAAGGCCAGCGAATAAATTATCTTCAATGTCACTCTATTGCGGATTACACGTAAATGTTATAAATAAATCTGGTCGCTTGGGATGACGCACATAAGTCCTTGCACCATGCGCGTACTCATGCATATGACGTGGGCTGTGCATAATGTATTTAAATATTTATGATTTTAGTGTTGTATTTATATGTAATTTATTTATAGATCCCCGAAGTTGTGATTTAAAATAGCTATGTATATAAATTAAATGAACCGTTTGACCAAAATACTAACTCAAATATTTGGAAATTATTGCAGTGTTCACTAAAATTGCTATAACTCACGAACCAATACACCTTGGTATTGACGTCACCTTTCATATAAATTTTTCAGAAACAAAATCGGTTCCCGCATTCCAGAGAACATCAATTATTAACACAATGCAACTTATTTTTATATATATATATATAGATATGTTTGTTTACCTTTTTTAATGTCTGTTTATCTCTTTACGAACATTGATTTCTGAAAACCACCTCCAGCTTTACTCTTCGCAACTAGAGGTTAACGAAAAACTGATAGAGGCAAAAATGAACTGTCACTTTTGAGTCTTCTATATATTCTGTACTAAAAACAAAATTTATCAGCAAGGCTGGTTGTGTACAGGCATATATTGCATGTGGAAGAGTGGGACAACGATGTGCAGTGGAACGATTTTTTTTTTATTTTGGTTATGTAGTTATATACATATATTTTGCTTTTATGTTATTTTTTTTAAATAACTTAATTTTATGTTTTGACTAATACCAAATAGTTTTCATACAATAAGATAATACTTTAATTAAAATAAATGGTATTTTATCTATAACAATGCGTTTTTCACACAGCTTTCTACATCAATGATGACTGGTCACCAGTGACGCCATACCCATCAAGCGTGACCGGTGACGCCATACTATTCAAGGGTGACCGGTCACCAGTAACACCATACCAGACATTAGTAAAATATTTATATAGAACAGTAACATTAGAGTAAGTAGTTCGAGTATATGTTCTACAGGCGATATTATTCACAAGTTAGAGAGGGGTGCAAAATCACACGTGCACAAAAGTTTCCTTCAGTTTTTTCATTTTGGCCTTAATAAAATGATAGAAACTTTGCTCTATATGCTGATAGAGACTTTGTCAGCAGTGACAGTCATTTAACAGGTAAAATTACCGTCACTGTTCTTGTAGGGAAGTAGTATATTTTTAAATTAATTGAAATATTATCAAAACAAGTTGAATAAGTTCAAAAACAATGAATAAAGAGCATAGAAGTGCTAAAGCAAATCAAAGCATATGTGGCCAATTTAAATTACTTGTAAATTAAGATGAAGAAAACTGAATGAGACATTTAGCTTGCACAAAATTAAGAAAAAGGTAATATGATTTTTTGTGCGGTATAGAGAAGAATGTCAGTGACTAAAACTTTAAAGCTGTATCGTTTATGTCAAAACCATTTGATGGTATTATTAAGGCACAAAGAAAATAAAATCCTGAAAGATGAAGTAAAAACTCAATTCGATTTACAAATAATAGTTGAATTAAAACTTACTGCATTATGAAAGGTTTGCAAGTATATCTTGGGTGAAGTGCTTAAATTTACAAATGATGTTGGTATTGAGTTAAAGCCAGATTTTATTAATGATGCCTACTTTATCAAGAACTGTAACAATAAAAGTAATAAACAGATACTACGGCTACGTTGATGACTGTTAAACCAAAACTTAAAAAATATGAAGCTATACAAAACTGAGTTTATCTAACCAAAACTTAAAAAATATGAAGCTATACAAAACTGAGTTTATCTAATTACGCAAAATCTTTAAAACATGTTGGTTATCGTTAGATTTATGTTGCTGGTGGGATTGTTTATGTTAAAAAGAGTGACTTGTCCAGACCTAAATTTATTTTAAATGAGGAATGTGTAGACAAATTTTTATTGGAAGCTACAGCAACTATGCCAAGGTAACGAAGGCCGGATGATGATATTTTAAAGATAGATACATATAACTTTTCTGATTTAGAATCATTTAAAAGTAATGTTGAAAAGGTACAAATTTACATCTAGATACAATAAGTATTATGTCACAAGTATTTCATCAGTTCATAAATTCAATATATTTAAGTCCCTGCTAGTAAGTTTGCCAAGACTGCCACGATATCGAACGTTTAACTATGAGAATAAAAACAAGTCACTCATTTTCGCTCGAAAAAGCGTCCACTATCTTTCGATTTATCGTTCTTATAGCATTACGTTTTGAACCGTAAGATATTTATGCATTGTCCAATTTCAATGTTCCAAATTGACATTTCGACAAATTTGTTAAGAGTTAAATCAATCAGATCAAAATCAGATTTAAAAGGCAAGTTTGGGGCGCACATATACAAATTCTAAAGTAAAAAAATCTGCTCAGGGATTGGAGTATTATATAATTTTAAAAACAAATTCAACGTACATATAAACTTTTTGATCTATAATGCATTAGTTCAAAGCAGTGATGTCAGATGACATTTTTAAAGTTTCCTACGTTTTGATAAAAAAATCCCCACATTTCCCTACAACAGCAAATTTTTCCCTCTACAATTTTCAAACCCAAAATTAATTAATAATTCAATATAGTGAATTTTATTTACTTTAAACAAAGAACAATAACATATATTTTAAATAAACTTCAGGTAGTTTGAGTAGCAAACAAAAAAAAATAATATAACATAAAAATAAATATGGTTGTATACGTAGCATATAAAAAATCAGTTGTAAAGCACTTGTGGATTCATTTTCTTAAAATGACTTTCTGTACAACGGAAGCTTATACAGTTTAACATTTTTGATTGTAAGTGAGATCGAAGAATACATATGGAATTTAAAACCTCGTGACTCAGTTTATTTCTTTTTTTTGTACGAACGTCAGTAACAATTGAAAATATCCTCTCAGCATCTGCATTGGCATGTGGTAAACTCAATAGAATTTGGGATAATTTTGAGAGGCAGGGGAACACTAAATTATCATTGAAATTCTTAGACTTTGATATATATAACCAAAATGGTTCCAAATCCATCTTTGAAACATAATTTATTTCTTCTTCTGAAAAATTATATTCTAGGGTTAACCACTCTTGAGTAAGAAGATTAGCATCAATATTAAACTTTTCACATAACATGTTAAATTTGTAAATTTTTTTATTTAGTTGCAGTATCTTTTTCAATGTTATTTGGCTTTTCTTTTTGAAAAAATGAGGTCATATTTTTAGAGTTTTTAATTGATAAAACATTAGTCCTGTGTGACTTTCCGTTGGCATGTTTTTCTAAGTCAGATTTTCCACAAGTTAACAGCTTTCCACAGGGTATGCATTTGCATTTAAATTTATCGTCAACTTCTGCAAGCTATCCTTTGAAAGTTTCTTCATTCAACCAACTCTTGCGGAATCGTTGTTTTCTATATTTCTTTTGACAGTCTTTCGAAGAATCAGAGTCTGAAGACATTTCCTATAATATTACGATGGTAGCACAGATTTTTTTTTATTATAAAAATAATACTTACAAAGATGGCGTTCTTACAGTGAAATTTAGTATGTCAAAGAACATTTTTTGTAATTTACACTTGTTAGAATATTTATTATGAATACAGAAATCAAAAGCATAACAAACAAGTCTCAATAAATCGTAAAATTTTTAAACTGCTCTTTATACTAAAAGCGCTTTATATAATGAAATTTTATTATGTTATTATATTTCACCGTGTGCAAGTCATAAAACTGCAATAATTGCCGCTTTAAGAGTTGTAAAAGTATTGAGTACTTGAGTACTTAATACTCAAAAGCAATTACGCAATAACAAAGTTGCCAGATTGTGATTATTGAATCGATATGCTTTTATACAACAGAGGTTTTTTCATAAGTCAGTTAGAATATATTTTAATTTACATGCAAAGAAAAATTCCCTACATTTTTACGAAAATAAAAAATCTGTCTTTTTTTCCCTACAGTCTGATTTTTTGAGAAAAATTCCCTACAAGTAGGGAATTTTCCCTACATCTGACATCACTGGTTCAAAGTCACTTGAATTATTTAGCAATTTAGAATGCCCTAAAGTCGTACCCGATCTTCCTTTAACGTATTCTACAAATTTTTTTGGAATTTACAAACTTCAACTTCTGTCTTATATCTCAATATCCCTGCACAATAATATTTTCACGAAATCAAAACTCAATCAACATAAGAATTACATAAATTTAGGAGATGCACGCTGGTAATCGAAAATTCAATAAGTTACCTGCTAGTTTAAAGTCTGTTAATGGAGTTCCAATGGTTACAACTAATTTAAAAAAATTTTTACCTGAAAATTTGGAAGAACTGTTGTAAATATTTAAAAAAAAAAAATTTTGGCCTTGTAGCCAATTGAATTGGCTATAAGGCGCTGAGGCCCTATTATGTATTTGAATTGTAATTATGTATTTGAATTAAATAAAATATATTAAAAAAATATTTGTATAAAATTCCTGGGGAATGTTCGTGATTGGGATGTATGTTTAAGTACGAAGTCATTAAACCATGGTTGTACTGTTTTTTAGTTTATTTAATGTAATTAATATAATCTTTGTTTCACCTTGTTAGAAACCTTTATGATTTTCAGCAAATGGAACGTTACCGGTACTTAAGTGTTGTTGGGCCACTTTTAAAGAAAATAGATATACATTTTATTATACATATATTCGTCTTTGGATAACATAAGTCACCTTACGGGTAGTCTAAAGTGCCCAGGAGACGATTAAAAGAAACCAATAATCACATAGCAATCGTGTTTTTTCGGCTACACGTACATGTTGTCGGCTCTAATTGATGAAAATTAAAACATTTTGATATTTTTGTTTGTCGCTTGAAAAAACGTCATTCGCTTGTTGAATTTGTTGCGTGACGGCATGGACAAGTGTGCGGATGAAAAAAATTTATTTTACATTTTATTCAGGAAATATGTTTCTTATCATTTTTCACGTTGAATACATAGTACACGTATACATACATATACTTTTTTTTATACATTTTTGATTTATATGGTTTCTTATTATAAACTTATTCATATATACATATGTACATTATTTCTTTTTATAAACTTTGTAACTAAATTTAAATTTTATATAAATTGAATTAAATTTTTTTTTATATAGACATACATACATATATATAATGTTTCGTATTGTTAACTCAATCCTATACTGCAATATAAGCCTACAATGTATCGTGTGTGGGACATAAAAATAAATAAATATACATACATATGTATGTATGTATGTAAAATAAATAAATGTATGGAATGTAAAATTAGAAGCATATAGCAATAAAGAAAGAAAAAATAAACAATATGAGATGCTATTAATTATTTAAAAAAAAAACAATATCCGAAAGAAACAATAGATGTAAAACAATAAATATATTTAAACAAAACTGCACAGGTAGTCAATAACAACAATTCATCATCCGACGACGACATGCTTGCATACGAACGCTACGAAGCCAAACCACAAATGCTGATTAACGAGGTCCTTTGTACATCTCCGAAAAATCAGCAATTAAACGACAATAACCATACCGCTTGTTGGTTTCTTTTTATCGTCTCCTGGGCCATTAACACTTGTTTTGTAAATCATACACCTTATAGGGCTATTAACTGACGTACATGTTGGGCAACATGCTCGACAACGTACCAAATCTCCTGGTGTATTAGCATGTCGTGAGACATTTTGGTCGGTTTTAAAAATTTTTGATTTTCTGATGTTTGTGGCGTACCAACATACTGGTGTAATAACGTGTCGGTCGTACTTCATATAAAAATTGAGTTCACTTGTTGCCTTTGCCTGTGACGTTGCGTTGATCGGAAAGTTGCGAAAACATGTCTTTCAGTAACGTGTTTTTGGGAAAAATTAATTGAATTATATAAAAATCTGCCGCAATTGTGTAAAAAAACATCATATATATACCACAAAATGCAATTAAATATTATTGGGTACAATATATTAAACTTTATTTTCGTTTTCCTCCTCTTGTAATAGTATTTCATTGATAACCAAACTGCTACAACTTTCCGCTTCATTGCCATGCTTTCGCTTAAAAAATTTTTTTTGATGAAGTACGCCATCAGCGTTCGCTAGTGTAATAGCAAAACGTAAACTTCGCCGTCGAGCATGTCGGCCGACATGTACGTCAGTGTAATAGGGCTATTACGGGTACATTTTTTTAACATTTTGTTAACAAGCAAACGCCCAATATACAATTATCAGGTATATGCAAAGCGAATTCGTTACAACAAAGCATCTTTTTTGTGAAACACAATGTCAAATACAAGGCGAATTAATTAATTAATTCGCCTTTCTCAAATAAAATAATATTTTATGTAAACAAAATTAATTTTATTCATTGTTGTGTTTTAAAATATCAAAGTAAGTATTGATTGTAGTAAAATTTATGAATCAAAATAAAACAAAGTTTATATTTTAGGAGACACAGACGTGTTGTGGGTGTCCAAGAAGCTCAGAAACTCTACAGGCTCCCAAGAATCCGGAAAGGTAGGTGTGTGATAGATATAAACATCTTCCGGAAAATTTCAAGTGGCAGACAGTGCTTCAAATTGATTCAGGGCAAGCATTGTTTGCACTCATAATTTTTCCTGCAGAAGTACATACCTTTGTGGCATTTTCAGTAGTAAATTATCATAATATTTTGATTATGGGTCAATAGGGGTTTGCATCAGTGAAATACTGACCAACGATGGAAGTCAAATGAATATAGTTTGGGAAAAAAGCAGAAGTGGAATATGTTTAATGATTTCAGGTAATATTTTTGTGCTGTTTATAATTCTTCACCTTTATTAAAACAATTTCTTTTTTATTTTCTTTACTTTGTCAGCAAACAAGTCAGTTCGTAAAAGTGCACCAGCTACCGGCGGTGGTACGAAACCATATCGTTTTCGTCCTGGTACAGTAGTTTTGACCTTAAAACTGGTTTGCGTTTCCAGAGCTCTGCTGTGATGGCTCTTCAGGAAATTAGTGAAGCTTATTTGGTTGGTCTCTTCCTAAGTACCCATTTCTGCACCATCTACTATATACTCTTGGCCAGACGAATTCGTGGCGAACGAGCTTGAATATTGCCTGATGACAATAATTACCCCTACTAACATTGTATAAGATGTTATAACCATTTTGAAAAACAATCAATCCTTTTCAGGACCACAAAACTTTTTATTCTTAATAAAAATTAATTAAAAAATTTTTGAAGTGATTGCTCAAATCTTTGTATATATTGTATGTATCTTATTTTGCCATTGCATTGTAATATCATATAACATCGCCAATCGTCCGTATGTATAGAATTTTGGTAATAGTATTTGATTTCAGATTCCGATAAAGGAACGAATTAAAATAAATAATACTCATGTATATATATATATATATATATATATATATATATATATGTATATATATATATATATATATATATATATATATATATATGTATATATATATATGTATGTATATATATATATATATATATATATATATATAACTTTATTTAGTTTTTCTATTTATTTGGTAACCTATTCGGATATACGCCGAAACATTGGTCCTCCGTACCGGATTAAAACACTACGAGATTCAAGAATTTAGCCCGTTACGAGGAATATTTTTAGAAGTCGTCACACAACACAACAAGGAAAATGTCAGTAAATTGATTAAAAGTGATGGGAAAATTTTTTATAACAACAGAAATGTTAAACTTAGAAATATTATACTTAGTTTATGTGTACATGCAAAAAGTGGTTGATAAGAGAAAATAGAGCGAGAAGATAAACAGTTCATCATTTAAGTACGTTTTGTTGCATTAAATGATCGATACCTTTGCACTCAAAGCTGTGTTTGTTTTCTTTTATTTCGACGAACAGCTGAAATAAAGAAAACATTTTTTTTTATAATTTAATAATTATTCAGGTGATTAATTTACGAGCGGGTCTGTACAAACATATACATATACTCAATACATAAATAAAAAGATTGTTCGGCATTTGCCTCTACATATATGTATATAATTTAGTGCAAAAATTTATGATTTAAGTGTTTTACATATCCGAATACGTTCAATCTATTTATAATTTATAACATGGAGTTAAATTTGTGCAATAAGCCGTATAGAATTAATACAACTAATATTATTACAATCCATGTCGTTTTATTTATACGAGTACGAACATTTATACATTTGTTTATTTCTTCTTTCCATCAAGTTTGTGGTCACTTTATTGTCGGTCAGTTTGATTATTCAACACTTCTTACAAGTGTTTTATGTATAAATTCTTCGTAATTTAATCCAATTTTATTTTGATATTTAATTAAATTTAAAAGTTATTTTATTGGTGGTGAAAAATTCTAAAAATCGAATTTTAATATAAAATGGCTACTACTGCATTGGAACAATTTGTTAGAGCCACTGATGCTATCGTCATGTTTGAAGCTTGTTTCAACGAAATTGAGGAGGATAGCCATACGGCGCACAGAGGGTTAGAATAGCCTGTTTTCTTGGATTAATTTAAAAGAAAAATTTTAAGTATTGTCAAAATTTTTTGTACCCGGTTAGAGTATATAAACTTCTACATCACTTGTCGTTAAAATAAATGTCAAAAGTGCTCTGGTGTTTTTGTAGTCAAACTTTATAGAAATATTTGTGCAAAAAAGACTGAAAAAAGTGAAAACTTTCCCGTTGAAAATTTTATTTATTTTAAAAAGCATTGCAAAAGTTAACAATTTTTCAATGGAACCATCAAGTTCAGGTTATTTTGCAAATACTTCGTTAACATTTGTGTGTCAAATTGTGTGTGGAAGTGTTTTAGATTTAGTTATTTCTATTGGAGATGCCAAAAAAATAGCATTTTTATAGTTTAAATGGATAAATAGTTATTATTCGTCCATATTCGTGCCATAATTTTTAGTTTATATTAAAGAAGACATAAATCTCTATTATATTGCAAAATTTTACGCTGCCTTTTTGCGCCTTTTAGAAGCTATGCATTGTTTAATGCAAGTGTTGCAGCAGTCAAATTAGCTAAAAATCACTTTGATCTCGCGACTGCTGCTGTTGTTGTGTATTGTGTTTTGTTGTTTTTCATGTTACTTTTTTTCATTTATTTGTGCTCTTCTTTTCAGTATATTAATGATGTTATTTTTGTTTCTTTTAATAATATTCTTTGCTTCAATAATATTTTGTTTTTGTTTATTTTAATAATATTCTTTGTTTTGACAAACAGTGATCGTGTTGTACAGTTTTAAGTAATCGGGTAAAAGGGATTTTTGAAAGGTTTTTTTTTTGTATTAGAATTATTTTTTGTTTTTTATAGAAACAACTTCGAAGGTTGTTTTTTATACTCGTCGAAGCTTATTTGATATTATGATGAATTCAAGCGCTCAAACAATGAATGACAAGATGAAATTTTTAGCTGAAGAAATCAAAAAACGCACCAACTGCTCTGAGGATAATATGTGTGATTTTAATAAAAGAATGGATGTTTTCTTTTATGAATTTAAATCTAGGTGGACTAGAGCGCATAGAATGGAAATGAGGTTTATTGCTCAAAATAAAATCTGGTTGGAATCCTCTATTGGTTTTACTCTCTCCCCGACTGCAAAACGTGGTCGAAAAGAAATTAGTTTTACCGAGTCCAGTGGTTGGAGTAAATATAAAAAAACAAAGATTGTAAGAGACACCATATCATTGCCAGAGTTACTTTATGCTTCACAGGTTAAATTACAAAGCGCAGGTTATGTCGAGGAATCAAAAGTGTTGCGAGCCATATATGAAAAGTGTTGCAAGGGCATAAATTAAAAAAAAAAGTTGAAACAACCACTTCCCACCTTGAAAATATCGAATACAAAAGCTTTGGCTGTTTTTGTAGAAGCTAAACTGACACGAAATCAATACAATGTTGTTAGACAAGCTGCTCCAATATGGAGCATATGGGATTAATAGTTGACCAACCCAAACCTGGTTTTGGAAACACGAATGATGGGAATACGGCAAGACGTTTTTTTTTCAAAACGCTGAAAAATCTGCCGAAATAACAAAAATAGATGTTAATTTAATAAAAAAAAAATGCACGTGTTGCTTATTGCTGTATCCAGTGGCCATGAAATTAATAATTAAAAATTTAAGATATATGCACACAATACAGGACGACTTTTTGTTGAAACGTATCCTTGGTACAATATGCCTCCCACTTTGCACAAGTATTTTATTCACGGACCCGAAATTGTGTCAAATGCCATTTTACCTTTTGGGCAGTTATCAGAAGAAGCGCAAGAAGCTCGAAATAAAGATTTAAAAATATATAGGGAGTTTCATTCACGAAAGTGCAGTCGCTAAAAATCAAACCAAGACATTTTTAATATGTTTTTGATAACCTCTGACCCAATTATTTCAAGCATGCAAAAATTGCCTACAAAGAAGGTTCAAAGCTTGCCAGAGGAGGCAATTGATTTAATTGTACCTGCAGCTCCGAACAAGAACAGTGATGTTGAACTTGCTGATGCTGCTAATGATGATGATGATAATGATGATGATGATAACGATGATGATGTTGATGATTAACTTTAAGATGTATAAAATGTAATGTTTAAGTTCTAATATGTACTCCTTGCACTATATACCTACACTGATATTTGGCATTATTTAATAAAATTATACTCAAATATACTTAGAAAACATTTTTTTTACTTATTTTAATGGTATTAACTGAAAAATAAAGAAAAATTATCCGAACATAGCTTCCCTGATTTGATCCAAGAAAACATGCTATTCTAACCCACTGTGCGGCGTTTACTCTAGAGCTTCATGACGAAGAATTAACTTCTTTATGGGAGAAAGTTAAGCAGACTTATGAAGAGTGTCCTTACGGTTTAAAGACTCCGAAAGGCGTTGATACCGTTGAAGACACTGTTATTACTGATGCGAATGTAATTACAACTAAATATAGAGCTGCTTATGACTCGTATGTGAAGTGTTTAGGGAACATAAGGAAGAAAAAACACGAATGCGATATGTTAGATAAAAAACAAATGATCTAAAATCAGATAGTAGTAGAGGTGATATTTCAACTCACTCTATGAGCTTACTTCCCTGTGATGTAGATGTATTTGTTGGTGATTATTTGCTTTGGCATACATTTCGAGATTTATTTTCCGCGCTATACGTCAACAATTCGAGTCTTAGTAATATTAAACAGCTATGTCACTTGTTACGCAAGACTAGCGGTGAGGCAAAGGAAATTGTATCGAAATGCAATTTGTCGAATCAAGGTTTCGATATAGCGTAGACAAATCTTAAGGATACTTATGAGAATCCTCGAATGCTAATTAATAATCAATTGAAGTGTCTTTTTTCATTAGAAACTATCGCGAAAGAAAGTAGTTCATCACTGAAAATCTTACAAAGAGGGATAAATGGATTTTTGACCGCCATGTCAATTTACGAAATTGATACTACAAATTGGGATCCGATCATAGTGTTCATTTGTATTCAAAGTTTGCCTTCTCAGATAGCCAGGCTGTTGGAACAAAGCATAAAAAATAAAACTGCTTTATCTTTTTGGAAGGATTTAGACAAGTTCTTGACAGAACGAATTCAAACACTGAATTGCATGCGTGATCTTACTAAATCGGAATATGAAAAGAAAGTAAAAGCTCACGCTTCTACTAAGAGCTCTATAATTACTTGCATACTATGTCCAAAACAAAATCATGTTTTAAGATTTTGCCGCCGATTTAAGAATTTGTCAGTCAGTGAGAGATATTCCATTATAAAGAAATATTGTTGTCGATTGTTTATTAAAATCTCGTGATCAAATGAAAAGGATCATACTATGCTTCATTGCGAAGAGTCTACAAGTAATGCTAGTACCAATTCTGCAAACATTTCAGCTTCAAATAATGTAAATTTAATTCCTGATTCTTGATCATTTAACAATAGACCATCAACGTCAGCAACAGCAGCTTCCAAAAACTTCAATCGGCAAGTATTTCATATTGCACAGAATTCGTCTGTGTTATTAGGAACTGCTATGATATTAATCATATGTCAGAATACTACGTATCCAGCAAGGGCATTGATTGATCCAGCATCAGACACCTGCGAAATAATTTGAGACTTAAGTGACATTCCACAAATGTAAAGATTTCCGGTGTGGATATAGAATAGAAGTCCCTATTACGTCAGCAAAAGTTTGTCCTATTAGAATTGGTTCTCCATTGGACAAATATATTAATTTAGAAACACATGCTCTCGCATTACCCTTGAATTCACAGAATTTGCCATCATTTGCTTGTCCTTCAGCAATAATTGGTGCGTTGAACAATTTAAAATTAGCGGATGTTAATTTTATAAAAGCAGGCCTGTTGATATATTACCAGGGGCTAACTTATATCCTAGCATAATTTTAAATGAAGTTCGTCGCAATATTGTTGGATCTCTCATGGGTCAATAAACAGTTTTTGGCTGGATTTCGACACGGCTCATAAGTTCGTCAAAAAAATAATTCAGTTAATGTTTTCACCACTTCTGTAACTTTTTTCTGAAAAAGACAACTTAAACAAAACTTTGTTGAAATTTCGGGAATTGGAAGAAGTTTCCGGGGGAAAACTTATGTCCCCATCTGATAAATTTTGTGAGGATCCTTATAAAAATACCACTCAACGGGATTCAACTGGTAGGTATATTGTATCGTAGCCAGAGTTTCCTCATGATATAAGCTTGGAAATATTGAAATCAACCGCTATGAGACAATTCTTTCGCATCGAATCGTCTCTCGAGAAAACCGGAAATAAAGGCATGTATGATGAAGTCATAATGGAATATTTAAAACTGGGACACATGCGACCCGTTAAATCCATTAATGAAGCCATCACTAATTCATGCTACTTACCACATCACACGGTCACTAAGCCTGAACGGAAAACTACCAAATTAAGAGTAGTTTTTAGTGCATCAAATCGGACTTCTAATGAAAATAGTTTAAACGACTGTTTGTTTATAGGACCTACTTTGCAATCTGATTTAATTACTTTGATTCTACGTTGGCGGTTGTTCGAGTTCGTTTTTAATTGTGACATTTCTAAAATGTATCGTCAAATTTGGGTTTATCCTTCGCATACTGCATTTCAACGAATTCTTCATTCACCGGACGAAAACATAAAGGAGTATGAGCAAAGGGGATATTATTAGAATTGGCAGGAAAAAACTTTTCCCATGGCAGCGAATATTCTCAAAAAAGGAATGTGCGTGGGTGATGTCTTAACTGGAACCCATAATATTTCTACTGCTGTCTCGGTAAGAAACCAATTAACTTCTTCGTTGTTATCAGCTGGATTGGAACTTAGAAATTGGATATTTTAGAGGTATTGCCATCAGAATATTTAGTGGATGAAAAACTTTTGAAATTTGAAGAATGTAGTTGTTCCAAAACCCTAGGGATTTTCTAGAACGCTCAGTTAGATTCATTCTTTTTCCAGGTATACCCTTTAGAAGTCAAGACATGGTATACGAAGAGAGAAGTATTGTCTGCTATTGCCAAATTTTTTGATCCTGTTGGATGGGTTAATGGAAAGTAATCATCACAGCAAAAATTCTTATGCAACGCATTTGGCGTGATAATATTGACTGGGATGAATTTGACTATACTTGTCAAATCCTTTAATGAAGTTAACTTTATTAAAATACCTGGATGGGTAAAATATTACAAGTCTTCGAAAGTTGAACATCATGTTTTTTCGGATGCATCCGAAAAGGTTTATGCGAAGGCAATTTATATACGAATTGAAAATGACAACGGAGAAATAGTTTCTACTATATTGACAGCTAAGACAAGGGTAGCGCCAATAAAATGTGTTTCATTACCGCGGCTTGAATTGTGTGTTGCAGTATTAGCCTCTGAAATCTTGAAAAATATTGTAAGGGAAATAGAGATTCCAATTACAAACATATGTATATTGCTGGACAGATTCTACGATCGTCTTACCATGGCTAGGCAAAACCCCAAGATCTTGGTTCACCTTTGTGGCCCATAGAGTATTTCGAATTCAAGAGAACACAGGAAATCATAATTGGTTTCATGTTCGATCAGAAGACAATCCTGCCGATCTTGGCAGCCGGGGGGTAGATCCGAGCACTTTATCAGAAAGTGAACTCTGGTGGCACGGTCTATCATGGTTGAGCCAAAACAAAAATAATTTGAAAATAACTAGAAAATTTCACTACCGAAGTTGAAAGTGGAAGTGTGAAGGTTCACGCTTCATATTTTTCAAAATTTGAAGACATTTTGGATAGGTTTTCTTAGCTAGATAGAGCGTTGCGTGTATTGGAATATGTTATTACATTTTTTTATGCCACGCATTCAGCTCATAAGGGCCACTTTAATCATAAAACGGCTCTTATTTCTAATGAAGAACTTAAGATCGTCAAAGTAAGTTTGACTATTGTTGCTCAAAAAGCCTATTATGCTGAGGAGTACAAATGCCTTGCAAATAAGAATGTTTTACCTTCCAAAAGCTTATTATTAATATTGACTTCATTTCTCGATGAAAATAACGTGATGAGATTAAATGGCCGGCTTGTCAAATCACCTTCGTTATCGTTTCGTTAACAATATCCTATTATTCTTCCTTACTCTTGTCGATTTGCTAAATTGTTAGCAGAATTTATACACTTGCTTACCATTCACGGTGGTAATCAACTAATGCTTCGAGTCTATAGATTTGAATATTGGACGCCGCGATTGCGAATTTTGATTCGTACAATTCATGGTTGCAAACGGTGACGTCACTAACATACATACATACACAAAACAATCTTCTTTGTATCAACTAAAGAAATACAGTATGACGTAGATAAGGAAAACAATAAACATGTTTCTGCATGAAACATCTTTAACGTTGAAAATAAGAACTAATAGATGATAACACATGCTATTGCAGTGATAAAGAAAATAACAAACATGTTTCTGCATGAAACATCTTTAACGTTGAAAATAAGAACTAATAGATGATAACATATGCTATTGCAGTGATAAAGAAAATAACAAACATGTTTCTGCATGAAGCATGTTCAATAACGAAAATAGGAATTAAGACATTTTATGATAAGTAAAGGTTCGGTCATAAATCATATATGTAAACAAATATAAGCAATTATACTAAGATAAAATACGGATTAAATATTAGACTAAGAACATCAATAAAATATTGTAAAAGATAAAAATAATATTATAATATTAAAACCAATGCTCTTTTTATTGTAAGAACAAAGTAACACTAAGAGTAATTTTAGTATTTAAGAAACTAACTTACAAATGAAGAAGCAGTTAAAAATAAGTAATGTAGACGCATAGACGTCGTGATGTTTTTAATTCTATAAAAGTTAAAAATAAGTAATGTAGACGCATAGACGTCGTGATATTTTTAATTCTATAAAAATTAAAAATAAGATAATATAGAGATGCATAGACGTCGCAGTATTTTTAATTCCAAAGAAATTTAATTCCAAAAAATAATAAAAAAGGAAAAGTAAACGCATACGCGTTAAAAAGTAATTTTGTATTTACTAAAAGATTGGAAATATTAATTCGCGCCATAGGAAAACAAATTCTGCTTGCGCAGCCCGTTCTCTCCTTGAAACATGTATACTGTAAACAACAAATTGTTTCTCTCGCGCTCCTTGAGTTTCTTCAAACAAATTATGACTACCAGGATTGGATAACGTATGCATATTGTTTGTTAATGCGTTAGCTAGTTAGCCTGAATATATTGATTTAAATCACTTTGTGTCATAAAGTGATCCAAATCAATAAATCCACTTCTAACTAGCGTAGGCAGAAGTTCTTCTCTTCCACAAGCGTATTTTTATGTGTCGAATTATTGTAAAATTTCATAGCATATCAAAAGTAAGACTGTATAGACTTTTCCAACCCTGTTCAGTTCTTTTGCTGCTTCAAATACATTGTAAATGTGTTTATGTAGTGGTGCGTAATACTGGTTTCGAGCACATACACATCAAAGAAATGCTTGTCCGATTATGCGATGTATTCACTGTATATCAGAACCCGGAATTATTTTTTATAATATGAGCTTTTTAAGAGGTTCCAAATCTTCATCGGCATAATCACTATCTCACTATTAGCGGTGGGTTTAGGCGACTTTAAGACCAATGTGCATTTGGAGTAAGACAGTGAGGTGCGCGCTACAGAAATGCTATGAGCTTCTTCAGATTGGAAGAAATGTATGGATTGAATACTGGATTGCTAGGATTGATCATTCACCATGGCTATCTTTTCTTTAGCTTCTTCCTTTGCTACAAATTTAAAGATTATGTTCTTAGAGAGGCTGCGTGCTAAATTATAGAATTCTATTGCGCTGTTAACTATGGCTTTCCGAGACTTAGCCGCGATAAACACTGATCTTTTGACACCTACACCAATCAAATCCATATTCTGCTTTGAGTGAATTCATACTTGACATTAATATCGATTCTTAAATTGAGCGGCGAAATTGTCACTGAAGATATACAAAAATGTAATGTTATGATAGACTGATTTTACATCGACATCGCGGGTGCAACCAATTTAAGTTATCGTTAATTTGGACCCACCAAGTATTACACTCTTAGAAACAAATTATTTAAGCTTGCTTTTGACTTCTTCTTACTTTTGCAAAGTTTCAGAACGATAGTTTTTTATTTCTGTGCAAAAAGTAAACTTTTTGTATATTTTGCATCGCGGATGCTACATATTAACAGTGTATTCTAGCAGTCAATAATTCTTCATAAACAACAACATATAAGTATATTTTTTGGAACACGAAGATAGATGAATATTGTCTCTTCACTTTTACCCGGTAAAACATAACTTCAAACAGTCAACAGCAACTGTTTCACGCCACTGTTGCTAGTTATGATTTTACAGTTTTTATAAATTTTTCGAATAGTAATATTTTCTAAGCCGCCAAAAAAGAAGATATGGTATAAAGTCAAACAAAAATTATTTTTTTATTATTTTTAGACTGTCTTCTTTGCACCAATAAGAAAAAAAACAACTAATAGCGTGATTGAAAAAATCAAGTCGGAAATCGTCTACAGCGGAATCGCCCGTAACTTTCTACCTTTCAACCGATTTTTTATCGTTTATTAATTTTGTACTGGAAAACAAATTATTTTTCATCTACTGAGGTAATAATACTTAATTCAAAACAACTTAGTTTTTCAATTGGTTATTAATATAACATTGGTTTGAGCTTAATGTTTCACTTAGAATTTTATCTTTACATTTGACATATATACTAGCTTCATTTCTGTAAACAACTTAGATGTAAATCGCAATTTGATATGGACTACAGGAAAACTAACGACGGAGAGGATAGTTGTGACGTTTAAGTCCTTTAGACTTTGTTGTAGCTTATTACTTGCTATATTCAAAATTTTGTTAAAATTTCATGGCCATTTTCAGTAATTAGTACTGCATGCTCGAATTGTGCACTTCTTGCGCCATCCACAGTTACTGCAGTCCAACCATCTTCTTGTATTTCAATATCTGGCCCACCTAAAGTTAACGCAGGTTCAATAGTAAATGTCATTCCAGTTTTCATTTTGCCTTGGAGATTGTGTTCTGAAATATGTATGGATATACTTATGTTTATATAGATGTAA
The DNA here is from genome assembly GCA_963675445.1 of Linnaemya vulpina. NCBI lineage: Eukaryota > Metazoa > Arthropoda > Insecta > Diptera > Tachinidae > Linnaemya > Linnaemya vulpina. Next base: position 72,044,711 of record OY776276.1, on the reverse strand, counting down.
ATTTTCTACGTACTGAAGTGCAGTATTTCAGGGGGCCCGTGAAAGTAACTTCCAATTCCGTGACCAATAAAAGCAGGAATTGTATTTAAGTTGTATTTTTTGCAAAACTTGTGTACATAATTTCCAATATTATTGAATTCCATTTGTGGTTGACATAATCCTATGCATCCCTGGAGGCACTCTTCAGTCTTCTTGACCAAATAGACGCCGAGTTCATCTACATCACCAACCATAAAGGTCCTAGAACAGTCGCCGTGGTAGCCATTTAAGAAAACTGTTATGTCAATATTAACAATGTCTCCATTTTGTAATGGTCTATCATCAGGTATTCCATGGCACGCAACGCTATTTACGGAGGTACATATTGACTTAGGAAACCCTGCATAACGAAGAGGCGACGGATACGCCTTTGCTGCAATAATTTCTTCATGAACAAATCGGTCAATATCGTCAGTAGTAACGCCAATCTAATAAGGTATTACTTAATAAGGCGATTTTTACTATATGTTAATTGTAATCTATTTCTACTCACTTTAATGACATCATTGCATGACCTAAGAATATTTGCTGCCAGTCTACAACTTTCCCGCATTTTCTTAATTTGTATACTGTTTTTTAGTTCTGGCTCCCCTAAAGTGCTACCGGGTTTTGTCTGACGGTGGTAATATTCTGGTTTATTTATATCGCTTGGTACAGCGCGTTCCGGTGAAATCGTACCCCGTACTACGGGATTACATTTTCCAAAGTCACTAGAAAGTAGAAATATTCGTTTACATATTTTTTTGTGTAAAACTTTTTAATGTCGGTTTTATTAGGTATTTATTTTTTAATAAGGGAATTCATAATAATAATAATAATAATAATAATAATGTATTTATATATATATATATATATATATATATATATACATATATAAATATATATATATATATATATATATATATATACATATATATATATATGTATATATATATATATATATATATATATATATATATGTATATATATATATATATATATATATATATATATATATATATGTATATATATATATAATGGGTGATTTTATAAGAACTATTGGAAATTAAAAAAAAAGAAAACACACAAAATTCAGAAAAATGCATGAAATATTTATTTGGATTGATAGTTGGGTCGATATAATTTAATGTTTGAAGATTATTTCATGCAAATGTTGGCCGCGGCTGCGCCTCAAATGGTCCATCCGCTTAGTCCAATTTTGGCATACTCTTTCCAACATTTCGGCCGGTATCTCACGAATAATGTTGGCAATGTTGGCTTCCAGTGCGTCAATCGAAGCGGGCTTGTCGCTATAGACATTAGCCTTAACATAGCCCCACAAAAAATAGTCTAGAGGCGTTAAATCGCACGATCTGGGCGGCCAATTGACTGGTCCCAAGCGTGAAATAAACTGTTCACCGAACTCGCCTCTCAATTGGTCCATTTTTTCGCGTGCTGTGTGGCATGTGGCACCGTCTTGTTGAAACCACATGTCATGCAAGTCCAGCTCTTCCATTTTGGGCAAAAAAAAGTTTGTTATCATCGCACGGTAGCGCTCACCATTCACAGTAACGTTGTGATTCGCATCATCTTTGAAGAAATACGGCCCAATGATGCCGCCAGCCCATAATCCGCACCAAACGGTTGTTTTTTGTGGATGCATTGGTAGCTCTTGCAATGCTTCTGGCTGCTCTTCACTCCAAATACGGCAGTTTTGCTTGTTCACGTATCCATTCAACCAGAAATGAGCCTCGTCGCTGAACACAATTCTTCGATAAAAAAGTGGATCTTCATTTAACTTTTCAAGAGCCCATTCACCAAATATTTGGCGTTGTGGTAGGTCGTTTGGCTTCAATTCTTGCACCAGCTGTATCTTATAAGGCTTCACACCCAAATCCTTCCGCAAAATTTTCCACGTAGTGGAGTAACAGAGGCCCAATTGCTGCGAACGGCGCCGAATCGATAATTCACGGTCATCACCAACACTGGCCGATACGGCTGCGATATTTTCTTCAGTTCGCACTCTACGTAAGCGTGTTGGTGGTTTAATGTCCAACAATGTAAATTTGGTGCGAAATTTTTTTACAATAGCCCGAATAGAAGCCTCAGTAGGTCGATTAAACTGACCATAAAATGGAAGAAGCGCGCGATGAACTTTCTTAACAGAGCACGCATTTTGGTAATAAAATTCAATAATTTGCAAGCGTTGTTCGTTTGTAAGACGATTCATGATTAAATTATAGACCAAACTGAAGATGTTTGACAGTGACACAAGATACAAAACGTGCGCGAGCTGTCAAAACTAGTGTTGCCAAAAAGATAATAGCAAAAAAATCACTCGTTATATATATATATATCTATATATATATATATATATATATATATATACAGCCCATGATATATTCCCTCGGAATTTATTTCTCACGGAAAACAATTTTCTCGAGAAAAAATTCCTCCTATCAATAACTAAAAGGGAACAATAAAATGAATAAGTGGTGACATGGAATTTCGAAAACAGCTGTTTTTTCTTATTTACATTGTATTTTTCTTTGCGCGGGATAGACATAAATTTAAAGTTTTGTGTAAATAATTGTTATATCAAGAAAAAAATGCATACTATAGCTTTCTGATTAGTTCCGGAGGATATTTCATTTGATGAAGAGGTTATGCCTGGAGAAGAACAGCATCAAATCAGCCAGCGGGTCGTTAGAAGACATTGCGGTATGCATCGAATCCACTAGAATTACCACAGACATTGTAAGTACTAATGTATCACATATGTATCAAGTTAATGGATTAAAATTATCCAATTAGGTTTCACAAGTATTATAGAGTTAACAAACCGGCATTCCGATATTTGTTAGACCTCTTAATACAGCGCACACAACAGGCGAAAAAGCTATTTTCGGTTTCACCAGTTGTAAAACTGAGTGCATGTTTACGTTTCTTCGCCGAAGGTGGCTATCAAACTGGAGTTAGCAAAGACTGTGACGTGTCGATAGCTCAGTCGACATTTTGTAAAGTGCTAGCAGAAGTGGTTAATGTGTTTCTGAATCATCTCTGCCCGGCATGGATAAAAGTACCAGTATCGGCGGACGAAAAAAGAAAAATCGCTTTGGAAGTTTACAGGAAATATAAAATTCCCTGTGTTGTCGGTTGCATAGATGGGACTCATGTCCAAATTATAGCTCCAGCCGACAATAAACATCTTTTTTATAACCGCAAGGGAAAGTTCAGCTTAAATGTGCTATTGGTAAGTACATAGCTTGTTTCATATCATGTAGCATCTAAATAAAACTAGTAACAAAAATATTATTTTTTCTATCTAGGTTTGTGATCACGAGTTAAAAATTCGTTACGTGGACTCATCACACCCTGGTGTATGTCACGATTCGTTTGTGTGGAACACAAGCGACCTAAGGATCCACTTTGAGCAGAAATACCGGCAAGGTGACAACAACTTTTGGCTGGCAGGCAAACTACTTTCTGATCAAATGTTTAGCAAATAATGATACATATTTGTTATTTACAAATAGGAGATGCGGGATATCCTCTAGAGACATGGCTGTTAACCCCAAACCGCGTTCCTGAAGATGGTTCTCCATCTGAAATGAAATTTAATGAAGCACACTCAAAATGTCGCAACATAATAGAGCGCACTAACGGCGTGCTTAAGAACCGGTGGAGATATCTTCCCGGTTGCATTATTCTTCTGAAAAAGCAGCCAAGATAGTTAATGTATGTTGTGCTTTGCATATCTTATGTATACACTTCAAGGTAAAGGATATACCTGGCGATTTCTTGGTGTTAAGCATGCCTGAAGATGAGATAGTGCAGCCAGTTTCAAGCCAATATCAATCCGTAGCTCAATCCATTAGAAGCAATATTGCACGAACTCTTCATTAATTTTTAGTAAGCCAAAGTTTAGTGTTTAATAAAAATTTTTCAATATTTATATCTCTTGTGATAACTGAATTAATTGCAAATCTAAAAATTGTTTTTAAATATTATACTTCTCCAGCTCTAACCTCGTATTTTGTTTTTGAAATTCAATGTATTTTTATTTTAACAGTAACTAAAAAAAAAAAACCAAATCATATTTCTATTCACATTTAACTTAAACAACTAATAAATAAAAAAGATTTTGGTTTTGTATATAAAAAAAAAATAACAATTCAGTCTTTGGTTATATTAAAAAAGAATAAGGTTTGTACGTTCACTACCGACTAAAATCTTGTATTTGCATTTGTAGTCAATTTTTTTCTAGTTTGTATTCCACTTCTTTGATTCGCAGCTTCTCCATAAACGCATTGTGGCGACCAATGAAGCTTTCATCCCTATTAAATTGTATATAGCTTTTTCTGTGGGAGAAAACTTCTGTTCCTTGCATGGACCGCCTCCAGTGCATTTTTTGTCCCTCAAGTTTTGCGCAGCTTTTTGACGCACATACTTTTTTTGGTCCGCCCACACCTGCATACATCGACACAAAATTTAAAAAGCCGGTCTGATTACTAAATAAACTTACCTTTTTCCATTCTGCAACGCACTTGATTGGAGGACCCAAAGCATTGAGTTCAACCTCAGCTTTGCTCCAAAACCGGTTGAGTACCTCCTTGCCTCCTTTAAAAATCCACATGCAATTTCTGGATTGGCTTCCATCAATGTCAGCAAGTGTTGAATTTGTTGCTTGTTTGAGCTTTTTGACCTACCAAGAATAAATTTTAGTTATTTTATTTATATTTCAATAATAATACTTACATGTTTTTCAATCTCCCTTCAATATTGCACGTGAAAATTTTTTTGCGGAATAAGAAAGAACATATGTTTTAAGAATAGGTATGTTTTTCCCGCGGAATATTTTTTCCCTTTCGAAGTTCATAAAACAGTGACGACAAAACAAAATTTCTCACGGAATATTTGATTAAAATAGGAGTAAAGGGAAAAGTGAGAAATTTCATGAGGAATTTTTGTTTGTGATTGGGCTGATATATATATATATATATATATATATATATATATAGATATATATATATATATATATATATATATATATATATATTTAAACACATATATATATATATATATATATATATATATATATATACATATACATATATATATATATATATATATATATATATATATACATATACATATATATATATATATATATATATATATAATATAATTGATGTTCTCCGGAATGCGTGAATCGATTCTGCAAAGTTTATATGAAAGATGACATCAATACCAAGGTTTTTATGTAAATACAGTTTCTGTATGTGTATTGGTTTATGAGTTATAGCCATTTTAAACAACACTGCAATCATTCGAAATATTTGAGTTAATATTTTGAAAAACTGAAATACAATTCAGAAAAATGGGACATGAAGAAAATAATCAAATGGTAACACAGGTATTATAACACACAAGTGTTAACATCAGGTTGATACAGTTCTCGGATTGTTTTTCACAATAAAATTTGTGTAAATAGAAAACTGTTATCACATTCAACTAAGCCACCTAAGCAGTGGTGATAAACACAATATACATATGAGCACTGAAGATGAAAGTGTAGCGACTTTCGAAAACAGCTGTTCTGCTCTGCTGTGTAAGTTGAATAAAACTGATGTTGACTTCCTTTATGTCTAGGAATATTTATCATCATGTCTTTCTAATTTTAACTAAGTTAGAACAATTTAGCCTATACAAATATTAATATAGCTGAAATACAATTCGTTTTTAGAAACATTACAATTTAATTTTGGTCAAACCATTAATTTAATTTATATACTTAACATTTCTCAATCACAACTTCGGGGATCTATGAAATAAATTACATATAAATACAACACTAAAATCATGAATATTTAAATACATTATGCACAGCCCACATCATATGCATGAGTACGCGCAGGATGCAATGACTTATGTGCGTCATTAAGGCCGACCAGATTTATTTATAACATTTACGTGTAATCCGCAATGAAGTGACATTAAAGATAATTTATTCGCTGGCCAAAGTCCTACCGACCGCCATGATATCACTTCCCGTGTTTTTAAGCAGAAATTGAAATAATTTTTGGTGAAAAATTTTGTTTGCCACACGCTCACATTTCAATATGGTTGGTGAATAAGATCACATCGCATGAAGTTGAAAATGTTATATGTTCTGAAATTCCAGATCAAATAAGTGATCCTGAATTATATGATGTTGTTGTGCATAATATGATACACGGTCCATGCACAGCTCACGTCATATGCTAGAGTACGCGAATAAGAAATCTGTTGAAGCTTTGGAAAGAACAATGAAAGATCTCCGAGACAACTCTGAGTTGTTTGGTGGTGCGTTGATTTCATTGCCCGTCATTCCTAGATCGGCAGCTGCCGATGAAATTAACGCTTGTTTAAAGTCTTCATATTTATTTAGCTTTGTTAAAATATCGAAACTCACTATCAACGTTCGTGTTCAGTTGCAGAATGATCCATCTGCTGATAAGTTCTGTAAGCAATTGCCGAAAATTGGGAACGGTGCAATGCCTATTGATGACACAGGATTGATAACATTGCCAAATGATTTTTGCCATTTCGTACAGTCAAAAGAGGAATTTATTGAATGTGTTTCCACTTACATAGCACAACAATATACATGCCATGCATGGTTGAGTGCCAGAGCAATTTTAGCGGCAAAGAATAAAGATGTTACTCAATTAAACATGGCTATACAATCAAAGATTCCTGGCGAAGTGGTGCTGTACAAGTCTGTCAATACTGTTACCAATGAAGAAGATGTTTTGAATTATCCAACAGAATTTTAGAATTCGTTGGACTGCCAGCATTGCCTCCGCATAGTCTCCAATAGAAAGTTGGAGCCACTACTATTATGCTTCGTAATATCAATCAACCCCGTTTGTGTAATGGTACAAGACTTGCTATTAAAAGGTTGATGGCTTATGTAATTGAAGCTACTATTTTAACTGGAAAATTAAAAGGCGAAGATGTATTCATTCCACGTGTCCCAATGATTCCGTCCGATATACCACTTGAATTTAAACGACTTCAGTTTCCTGTTCGCCTTGCGTTCGCGATTACCATTAATAAGGCGCAAGGCCAATCTTTAGAAATTTATGGACTGAATTTAGTGTATCCAGTTTTCTCACATGGACAGTTCTATGTAGCCTGTTCGCGAGTTGGCAAACGATCGCTTTTGTATATTTACACTGAAAATGGAAAAACAACAAATGTTGTTTACCACAGAGCATAACAATAAAAGCAGTTTATCACTGATATAAATGCATTAGAATTCATTTTTGTATTTTCTTTTTTGCACTACCAAGTGTGCAGTGGGTTCGCTAGTATATATATAAATATACATATATATATATATATATATATATATATTTAAATATATATATATATATATATATATATATATATATATACATATACATATATATATATTTATATATATATATATATATATATATATATAGTATATATATATATATATATATATATATATAGAATATATATACACATGCTCTCGCATTACCCTTGATTTCACAGAATTTGCCATTATTTTTTTGTCCTTCAGCAATAAGTGGTGCGTTGAACAATTTAAAATTAGCGGATGTTAATTTTATAAAAGCAGGCCTGTTGATATATTACCAGGGGCTAACTTATATCCTAGCATAATTTTAAATGAAGTTCGCCGCAAAACAGTTTTTGGCTGGATTTCGACACGGCTTATAAGTTCGTCAAAAAAATAATTCAGTTAATGTTTTCACCACTTCTGTAACATTTTCTGAAAAAGACAACTTGAACAAAACTTTGTTGAAGTTTTGGGAATTGGAAGAAGTTTCCGGGGGAAAACTTATGTCCCCATCTGATAAATTTTGTGAGGATCTTTATAAAAATACCACTCAACGGGATTCAACTGGTAGGTATATTGTATCGTAGCCAGAGTTTCCTCATGACATAAGCTTGGAAATATCGAAATCAACCGCTATGAGACAATTCTTTCGCATCGAATCGTCTCTCGAGAAAACCGGAAATAAAGGCATGTATGATGAAGTCATAATGGAATATTTAAAACTGGGACACATGCGACCCGTTAAATCCATTAATGAAGCCATCACTAATTCATGCTACTTACCACATCACACGGTCACTAAGCCTGAACGGAAAACTACCAAATTAAGAGTAGTTTTTAATGCATCAAATCGGACTTCTAATGAAAATAGTTTAAACGACTGTTTGTTTATAGGACCTACTTAACAATCTGATTTAATTACTTTGATTCTACGTTGGCGGTTGTTCGAGTTCGTTTTTAATTGTGACATTTCTAAAATGTATCGTCAAATTTGGGTTTATCCTTCGCATACTGCATTTCAACGAATTCTTCATTCACCGGACGAAAACATAAAGGAGTATGAGCTGAAAACTGTAACATTTGGGTTAAAATATGCTCCTTATTTAGCAAAGCGGACATTATTAGTGTTCGATGAAGAGTATTTTCTTCACCGGCAGCGTTATAGGGCAATTTGATTCTTCAGATTGTTATCTATAGGCTGCTGAATTGTTCTTTGGGCAGTGATATCAAACAAAGATTGTGACCGTGACTTCGAACAAGAAGTAAAAGCCGATGCTTTAACGTTGAGTGTAACAATTCGATAAACTTCTTTATTTAAAAATTAATAATCTTAAACCTAATACAAAAATGTTATTTACAGTCCACCACTGTTGTTGTTGTTAATTTAATTCTCTTTAGTACAATTAATACGTATGTTCATACATACATACATATGTACGTACCTACATATGTCTGCACAAACATAGGTATGTACATGCACATGCATGAAGTTGAGTTAATCGACAACAAAAAATAAAACTGCATTGCATTCTTTTTGCCAACAACAAATTACTTAAACTGAATTTTTAATATTTAAGATGCGCCGTTATTTAGGAAAACAATTTACAGTGGGTTGGATGTAGCAAAATTTACACAAGATTACAGTGGGGCAAATGAGCATAAAACTGTACAAGAAATCAAACCGATAACTAATGAAATAATTAATATGAATTTTTATGCGGCGACCTAACATCCCGGCCCCATTGAAAGGACACTTTCAAGAACAAGTTAGTAAAGCGAGTCTGTGGATAGGGCGACGTATGACTCCCTTTGTTGTTTTTACATCGACAACTCTGACACGATCATCTCTACCACGAACTACGTTTATAATTTTTCCCATAAGCCATTGTTGCGGAGGTAAGTTGTCTTCTTTAATAATTACTAACGAACCAGTTGCAATGTTAGGGTTAGATTTGGTCCATTTGTTGCGAGTTAGTAACTCATTTATATAATCATGAGACCATTTTTTCCAAAATCGTTGTTTGATAGCGCTTATTCGATCCCAATATTGTAAATTCTTTAATTCCTTTGAGAGGACATCACGTTCTGGCAAACTACGAATGGGAGCGCCTATCAGGAAATGGCCTGGAGTAAGGGCCTCTAAATCACTTGGATCTGAAGATAAAGGTGAGATTGGCCTTGAATTTAAAATAGCCTCTATTTCAATCATGGCCGTTGAGAGCTCCTCGTACGTTAACCTGGCATTGGCCAGTGTTCTTGTTAAATGACCTTTGGCTGACTTGACGGCTGCCTCCCACAATCCGCCAAAATGCCCTGGGGGGAATAAAATGAAAATTAATAAACTGATTTGAACAATTATCGATTATTATATTCGAATTTTTGGGCTCAAATAGGAACGATTTTAATTGAGCCAACTTAGAGTTCGCGCCAACAAAGTTTGTGGCATTGTCACAAAATATATCTGTGGGTAAGCCTCTTCGACCAATTAACCTCTTCAAAGTGGCAATGAATGCATCAGTAGACAAGTCCGAGACGACTTCTATATGGACCGCCTTGGTTGCAAGACATACAAAAACAGCAACATATGTCTTATACGGAATTTTACCTCTGACCCTGAGATACGTGATGATTGGACCACAGAAGTCGACGGCACAACGAGCGAAGGGCCTTGAAGGATTGAGTCGCTCAACTGGCAAATTTCCCATCATTTGTTGTAATAGTTTTGGGCGATAGCGAATGCATTAGGGGCATGAATTTACAATACGACGGCATAAATTTCGCGAATTGATGATCCAAAATTTCTGGCGAATCAATAACATTAAGGCTTTGGGACCTGCATGATAATTGCTAAGGTGTAGATGTTGCACATAGCAGTTGACAAAATGATTTTTGCTGGGCAATATTATGGGATGTTTTTGACCATCCGAAATTGCGGCAAACTCTAATCGGCCACCTACCTTGAGGAAGTTAAAGCCAGATGATGAATCCAAGAAAGGGTTAAGACACTTCAGCGCACCTTGTGGATCCTTTCGCTTTAGAGCTCGATTGATGTCATCTTTAAAATATTTCCTCTGTATGAGAAAAACAATTCTGTGCAATGAGTTTTCTAACTCTTGAGGCTGCAAACAATCAGAATAGGGAACATTAGTTTTGAATTTTTCTGCTAAACGAAACATCCAGGCGACAATACGAATCATTTTCAGGTATGAGCTAAACCTTTCCAGTGAAACAAGTATGTAGTTCGACTTTTCGCCAATACAAAGCACAGTTTTACGTTTTTCTGGATCAAACTCTTTTTGGTTGGCCTCAGAAAGTGTATTCAATTTGGTTGAATGCCAATGTGAGGGAACTAGTTTGAGAAAATCTGGGCCTCTGAACCAGATGGATGAAGCAAGCTCATCTACAGTTGAGCCTCGAGAAACAACGTCAGCAGGATTACACTCTGTTGGAACATGCCGCCAAATACAATCACTAGTCAAATCTTGTATTTCTGACACCCTGTTGCCCACAAAAACTGATAAAGTTGCGGAATGCTGTTTCATCCAGTGCAGAACAAGTTGAGAATCCGTCTATAAAATTGTTTTCAATGACGGAGTTTTAACAACGTTTTTGATTTTTGCATATAATTTCGACAAAAGATGTGCGCCACAAAGTTCCAGTTTTGGCAACGATTTTCTTTTGGTGGGAGCAACTCGAGATTTGGCTGTGAGCAAATGAACAGAGACGTCTCCAGAAGAATTTATAGTTCGGAGGTAAAAGCAGCACCCATACGCACGAATAGATGAGTCACAAAAACCATGGAGTTGTATTGTTTTAACTTCCCCAACGAGGCAAAAACGAGGTATTTGAAGAGTGCGTAACTTGTTGAGGTTTGAGACAAACGTTGACCAAGCCAAGTGAAATTGTTCAGGTAGAATTTCATCCCAGCCAACCTTAAGAATCCATAACTCTTGCATTATGATTTTAGATTTTATTAGGAGCGGAGCCAAAAGGCCAAGAGGATCAAAAAGGGATGACGAAAGCGACAAAATGGTTCGTTTGGTAATTTTTGCTTGAACTTCTGTTTTTGGAGAGAAGGTAAATAGAAATACATCTTCTTGTTGATCCCATGTGATACCTAAAGCACTGGTTATGGACGTATCTTTTATGTCTAAGTTTTTCATAGTTTTGTCATCTTGAAAATCTTTGAGGTTTGAGTGCCATTTATCCAATTGAAAACACCCACGAGTTAAGATTTGAGTCACTTCTTCTTTTATTTCAACCAGCTCTTCAAGTGTATTTGCACCGCCCAGAAAGTCGTCTACATAAAACGATGACTTAATCATTTTTGCAAGATAGTGGAGGCCTTTAATAGCAAGATAAGGTGCGGCAGACAGCCCATAGGTGACAGTATTCAGCTGATACGTTTGTAGTTCTTCTTCTTCCGAGTTTCTCCATAATATGTATTGAAATTTTCGGTCGTGCGAATCAATTAGCACTTGTCGATACATCTTTACTACATCAGCAGTGATAGCGAATCGATATAGACGAAAACGAAGCAAAATTATATATAATTCGTCTTGAATGGTTGGACCAACCATTAAAATGTCATTTAACGACTTTTGTGTTGATGAAGGGCATGACGCATCAAAGACGACTCTTAACTTTGTTGAGGTACTACTATGTTTGAAAACACAATGATGCGGTATAAAGAAATGGGGCTCATTTATACGCGGATTTCTTACCAGATTCATGTGTCCACAATCCTCATATTCTTTCATAAATGCGACATATTGAACTTTTAGATCGATGTCACGAGCAAAACGTCTTTCTTGAGACATAAAACGTTTTAGAGCCATATTTCTTGAAAACCCTAGAACATCAACAGATTCTTTAAAGGGTAGTTTTACAACGATTCTTCCAGAAGATTCACGAGAAACAGTATTATTAAAAAAGTTTTCACAATCAGACTGTTCTGGTGTGAAGATGTTTATATTAGATTTAACTTCTTCCATCTCCCACAAGCGTTGCAAGTTGAGATCAACAGCTTCTTCCATATTAAGCATACAAGAGCCGGAAGCGTTGAGTTGATGTGTGGAATAGCGTCCAGCTACGACCCATTCAAAAAGCGTCTTTTGCAATGTTGGCAAGTTTGATCCAAGTTTGATTTGACCCACAGACGAAATATCGAAAAAGGTTTCAGTACCAATAAGTAAATCAATGCGTTTTGATTTGAAAAAGTTTTCATCTGCAAGCTCAGTATTAGGGGGCAAATTCCACGAAGAAATATCTAATTCAGAATCAGGCTGATACGATATATGAGGGGTAATGCAAAATGACAACGAAACTTCAAATTCTGTAAATCGAGACTTCACAAGTGCTGATGAACGAAACCTGCTTTTACTATGAGTGTTGCCAATACTAGTGATAAAATTTAATTGGGAACACGAATCTAACAGTGCGCGTCCCAATTGATAGCAACCGGTAGCATCACGAACAAGAACCATTGCAGTAGCAAGTAGCACCTGTTCCGAGCAGGATTTTTCCAGATGTGTGTGAACCGAGGCAGATGGATCATTTAAGGCAGTACGAGAAGTGGATGGTTCAGCAGTTGGGGACGAGGGGCGAGAAGCTGCTGGAGACCGATGAAGTAAGCTATGATGCGAGCGAGAACAAAATTTGCACTTAAATGAAGAGGAACAGTTGTTTACTTGATGCCCCTTTGACAAGCAGTTTATACAAAGTGCCAATATTTTTATATTTTCAAAGCGTTGAGAAACGGGCATATCTTTAAATTGAGGACAACGATGAATGGTATGCTCACTTTTCGAGCAAAGTGCACAAACACGTTTTGAAACCGAAAAACTATAACCAGGTTTTGATTGTTTATATTTTGACTTACCAGAATGATGATTTTCTGGCTTACGTGGCACCGGAGTCTGACTTTCGTCAATAGAATCCAAAAATTGACATCTTCTTTCAAGAACACTGGAGCACTCGTCCCATGATGGTAGCTTCAAAAAGTCCAATGAATCTTTCCACTTTCGTTTTGTGTCGTCATCAACCTTCTGCATAACTATGTGTATAAGCATTGCATTTACAATATCACTATGTGAACCAAGCGACAAAAGTGAGCCATAAAGTGCAGAAACATTATCTACTAAACTACGAAGTTGTGAACAATTGTTTTTGGACATGGACGGAAGTTCAAAAAGACTGTTGATATTTTCCATAAATATGAATGAGCTGTTGTCGAAGCGCAATTTAAGTCTTTCCAGAGCTTTTGGGTAATTTGCATTTGTGACTTGAAAAGCTTTAACCGTTTCCAATGCTTGGCCATGAAGGCAGTTTAGCAAGTGGTTGAATTTTTCAATATTGGATAGTCCATGTTCACGATCAATTATTTGTTCGAAAGTAGTTATACAATTTTTGTACTCACTGTACTTACCACTAAATGTGGGCAACTTCAGTTGAGGCAGCTTGTGACTTAGAGCAGGAAAACATATTGCTGATTCAGACACCGTTGTCTTATGAAGATCTTCCCCAAGTTGCGATTGTATGCTTAATTTTGTTGCAATGAACAAATCTTCAATTTCGGCCCTTGCATTATCATCCGGTTCATGTTTTTCGATTTGGGTTTGGTAGGTCAATATTTGCTTAAAAAATATGACTCCAAAATCCCCAGTCGGCATTTCAATTCAGCAGACGAAAGTAGCTTACCTTCCCCTCTTCCATTTGCCTCAATTTAGTTCTTGATGCGGGTGATACTTTTTTTCGTATTAGCCCGTTGTTGTTTACATTCCTCCATATTAGCCACTTATTTATTTTTTAATTTATTGAATCAGTTCACATTAATTATTAGAACCACAAATGTTTTTGAGATATTCACTGGTCACGTAACGAGACTTAATCCAGAAACTTGTATATCACATGCCCCACGTTGACTTCGAACAAGAAGTAAAAGCCGATGCTTTAACGTTGAGTGTAACAATTCGATAAACTTCTTTATTTCAAAATTAATAATCTTAAACCTAATACAAAAATGTTATTTACAGGCCACCACTGTTGTTGTTGTTAATTTAATTCTCTTTAGTACAATTAATACGTATGTTCATACATACATACATATGTACGTACCTACATATGTCTGCACAAACATAGGTATGTACATGCACATGCATGAAGTTGAGTTAATCGACAACAAAAAATAAAACAGCATTGCATTCTTTTTGCCAACAACAAATTACTTAAACTGAATTTTTAATATTTAAGATGCGCCGTTATTTATGAAAACAATTTACAGTGGGTTGGATGTAGCAAAATTTACACAAGATTACAGTGGGGCAAATGAGCATAAAACAGTACAAGAAATCAAACCAATAACTAATGACATAATTAATATGAATTTTTATGCGGTGACCTAACAATTAGAATTGGCAGGAAAAAACTTTTCCCATGGCAGCGAATATTCTCAAAAAAGGAATGTGCGTGGGTGATGTTTTAACTGGAACCCATAATATTTCTACTGCTGTGTCGGTAAGAAACCAATTAACTTCTTCGTTGTTATCAGCTGGATTTGAACTTAGAAAATGGACGTCGAATAAGGTTGATATTTTAGAGGTATTGCCATCAGAATATTTAGTGGATGAAAAACTTTTGATATTTGAAGAATGTTGTTGTTCCAAAACCCTAGGGATTTTCTAGAA
This sequence comes from Linnaemya vulpina, assembly GCA_963675445.1. Classification (NCBI taxonomy): domain Eukaryota; kingdom Metazoa; phylum Arthropoda; class Insecta; order Diptera; family Tachinidae; genus Linnaemya; species Linnaemya vulpina. Next base: position 72,029,636 of record OY776276.1, on the reverse strand, counting down.
CGCTCAGTTAGATTCATTCTTTTTCCAGGTATATCCTTTAGAAGTCAAGACATGGTATACGAAGAGAGAAGTATTGTCTGCTATTGCCAAATTTTTTGATCCTGTTGGATGGGTTAATGGAAAGTAATCATCACAGCAAAAATTCTTATGCAACGCATTTGGCGTGATAATATTGACTGGGATGAATTTGACTATACTTGTCAAATCCTTTAATGAAGTTAACTTTATTAAAATACCTGGATGGGTAAAATATTACAAGTCTTCGAAAGTTGAACATCATGTTTTTTCGGATGCATCCGAAAAGGTTTATGCGAGGGCAATTTATATACGAATTGAAAATGACAACGGAGAAATAGTTTCTACTATATTGACAGCTAAGACAAGGGTAGCGCCAATAAAATGTGTTTCATTACCGCGGCTTGAATTGTGTGTTGCAGTATTAGCCTCTGAAATCTTGAAAAATATTGTAAGGGAAATAGAGATTCCAATTACAAACATATGTATATTGCTGGACAGATTCTACGATCGTCTTACCATGGCTAGGCAAAACCCCAAGATCTTGGTTCACCTTTGTGGCCCATAGAGTATTTCGAATTCAAGAGAACACAGGAAATCATAATTGGTTTCATGTTCGATCAGAAGACAATCCTGCCGATCTTGGCAGCCGGGGGGTAGATCCGAGCACTTTATCAGAAAGTGAACTCTGGTGGCACGGTCTATCATGGTTGAGCCAAAACAAAAATAATTTGAAAATAACTAGAAAATTTCACTACCGAAGTTGAAAGTGGAAGTGTGAAGGTTCACGCTTCATATTTTTCAAAATTTGAAGACATTTTGGATAGGTTTTCTTAGCTAGATAGAGCGTTGCGTGTATTGGCATATGTTATTAGATTTTTTTATGCCACGCATTCGGCTCATAAGGGCCACTTTAATCATAAAACGGCTCTTATTTCTAATGAAGAACTTAAGATCGTCAAAGTACGTTTGACTATTGTTGCTCAAAAAGCCTATTATGCTGAGGAGTACAAATGCCTTGCAAATAAGAATGTTTTACCTTCCAAAAGCTTATTATTAATATTGACTTCATTTCTCGATGAAAATAACGTGATGAGATTAAATGGCCGGCTTGTCAAATCACCTTCGTTATCGTTTCGTTAACAATATCCTATTATTCTTCCTTACTCTTGTCGATTTGCTAAATTGTTAGCAGAATTTATACACTTGCTTACCATTCACGGTGGTAATCCACTAATGCTTCGAGTCTATAGATTTGAATATTGGACGCCGCGATTGCGAATTTTGATTCGTACAATTCATGGTTGCAAACGGTGACGTCACTAACATACATACATACACAAAACAATCTTCTTTATATCAACTAAAGAAATACAGTATGACGTAGATAAGGAAAACAATAAACATGTTTCTGCATGAAACATCTTTAACATTGAAAATAAGAACTAATAGATAACATATGCTATTGCAGTGATAAAGAAAATAACAAACATGTTTCTGCATGAAACATCTTTAACGTTGAAAATAAGAACTAATAGATAACATATGCTATTGCAGTGATAAAGAAAATAACAAACATGTTTCTGCATGAAGCATGTTCAATAACGAAAATAGGAATTAAGACATTTTATGATAAGTAAAGGTTCGGTCATAAATCATATATGTAAACAAATATAAGCAATTATACTAAGATAAAATACGGATTAAATATTAGACTAAGAACATCAATAAAATATTGTAAAAGATAAAAATAATATTATAATATTAAAACCAATGCTCTTTGTATTGTAAGAACAAAGTAACACTAAGAGTAATTTTAGTATTTAAGAAACTAATTTACAAATGAAGAAGCAGTTAAAAATAAGTAATGTAGACGCATAGACGTCGTGATGTTTTTAATTCTATAAAAGTTAAAAATAAGTAATGTAGACGCATAGACGTCGTGATATTTTTAATTCTATAAAAATTAAATATAAGTTATAGAGATGCATAGACGTCGAAGTATTTTTAATTCCAAAGAAATTTAATTCCAAAAAATAATAAAAAAGGAAAAGTAAACGCATACGCGTTAAAAAGTAATTTTTTATTTACTAAAAGATTGGAAATATTAATTCGCGCGATAGGAAAACAAATTCTGCTTGCGCAGCCCGTTCTCTCCTTGAAACATGTATACTGTAAACAACAAATTGTTTCTCTCGCGCTCCTTGAGTTTCTTCAAACAAATTATGACTATCAGGATTGGATAACGTATGCATATTGTTTGTTAATGCGTTAGCTAGTTAGCCTTGATTTATTGATTTAAATTACTTTGTGTCATAAAGTGATCCAAATCAATAAATCCCCTTCTAACTAGCGTAGGCAGAAGTTTTTCTCTTCCACAAGCGTATGTTTATGTGTCGAATTATTGTAAAATTTCATAGCATATCAAAAGTAAGACTGTATAGACTTTTCCAACCCTGTTCAGTTCTTTTGCTGCTTCAAATACATTTTAAATGTGTTTATGTAGTGGTGCGTAATACTGGTTTAGAGCACATACACATCAAAGAAATGCTTGTCCGATTATGCGATGTATTCACTGTATATCAGAACCCGGAATTATTTTTTATAATATGAGCTTTTTAAGAGGTTCCAAATCGTCATCGGCATAATCACTATCTCAATATTAGCGGTGGGTTTAGGCGACTTTAAGACCAATGTGCATTTGGAGTAAGACAGTGAGGTGCGTGCTACAGAAATGCTATGAGCTTCTTCAGATTGGAAGAAATGTATGGATTGAATACTGGATTGCTAGGATTGATCATTCACCATGGCTATCTTTTCTTTAGCTTCTTCCTTTGCTACAAATTTAAAGATTATGTTCTTAGAGAGGCTGCGTGCTAAATTATAGAATTCTATTGCGCTGTTAACTATGGCTTTCCGAGACTTAGCCGCGATAAACACTGATCTTTTGACACCTACACTAATCAAATCCATATTCTGCTTTGAGTGAATTCATACTTGACATTAATATCGATTCTTAAATTGAGCGGCGAAATTGTCACTGAAGATATACAAAAATGTAATGTTATGATAGACTGATTTTACATCGACATCGCGGGTGCAACCAATTTAAGTTATCGTTAATTTGGACCTACCAAGTATTACACTCTTAGAAACAAATTATTTAAGCTTGCTTTTGATTTCTTCTTACTTTTGCAAAGTTTCAGAACGATAGTTTTTTATTTCTGTGCAAAAAGTAAACTTTTTGTATATTTTGCATCGCGGGTGCTACATATTAACAGTGTATTCTAGCAGTCAATAATTCTTCATAAACAACAACATATAAGTATATTTTTGGGAACACGAAGATAGATGAATATTGTCACTTCACTTTTACCCGGTAAAACATAACTTCAAACAGTCAACAGCAACTGTTTCACGCCACTGTTGCTAGTTATGATTTTACAGTTTTTATAAATTTTTCGAATAGTAATATTTTCTAAGCCGCCAAAAAAGAAGATATGGTATAAAGTCAAACAAAAATTATTTTTTTATTATTTTTAGACTGTCTTCTTTGCACCAATAAGAAAAAAAACAACTAATAGCGTGATTGAAAAAATCAAGTCGGAAATCGTCTACAGCGGAATCGCCCGTAACTTTCTACTTTTCAACCGATTTTTTATCGTTTATTAATTTTGTACTGGAAAACAAATTATTTTTTATCTACTGAGGTAATAATACTTAATTCAAAACAACTTAGTTTTTCAATTGGTTATTAATATAACATTGGTTTGAGCTTAATGTTTCACTTAGAATTTTATCTTTAGATTTGACATATATACTAGCTTCATTTCTGTAAACAAATTAGATGTAAATCGCAATTTGATATGGACTACAGGAAAACTAACGACGGAGAGGATAGTTGTGACGTTTAAGTCCTTTAGACTTTGTTGTAGCTAATTACTTGCTATATTCAAAATTTTGTTAAAATTTCATGGCCATTTTCAGTAATTAGTACTGTATGCTCGAATTGTGCACTTCTTGCGCCATCCACAGTTACTGCAGTCCAACCATCTTCTTGTATTTCAATATCTGGCCCACCTAAAGTTAACGCAGGTTCAATAGTAAATGTCATTCCAGTTTTCATTTTGCCCTGGAGATTGTTTTCTGAAATATGTATGGATATACTTATGTTTATATAGATGTTAATTTTCTACGTACTGAAGTGCAGTATTTCAGGGGGCCCGTGAAAGTAACTTCCAATTCCGTAACCAATAAAAGCAGGAATTGTATTTAAGTTGTATTTTTTGCAAAACTTGTGTACATAATTTCCAATATTATTGAATTCCATTTGTGGTTGACATAATCCTATGCATCCCTGGAGGCACTCTTCAGTCTTCTTGACCAAATAGACGCCGAGTTCATCTACATCACCAACCATAAAGGTCCTAGAACAGTCGCCGTGGTAGCCATTTAAGAAAACTGTTATGTCAATATTAACAATGTCTCCATTTTGTAATGGTCTATCATCAGGTATTCCATGGCACGCAACGTTATTTACGGAGGTACATATTGACTTAGGAAACCCTGCATAACGAAGAGGCGACGGATACGCCTTTGCTGCAATAATTTCTTCATGAACAAATCGGTCAATATCGTCAGTAGTAACGCCAATCTAATAAGGTATTACTTAATAAGGCGATTTTTACTATATGTTAATTGTAATCTATTTCTACTCACTTTAATGACATCATTGCATGACCTAAGAATATTTGCTGCCAGTCTACAACTTTCCCGCATTTTCTTAATTTGTATACTGTTTTTTAGTTCTGGCTCCCCTAAAGTGCTACCGGGTTTTGTCTGACGGTGGTAATATTCTGGTTTATTTATATCGCTTGGTACAGCGCGTTCCGGTGAAATCGTACCCCGTACTACGGGATTACATTTTCCAAAGTCACTAGAAAGTAGAAATATTCGTTTACATATTTTTTTGTGTAAAACTTTTTAATGTCGGTTTTATTAGGTATTTATTTTTTAATAAGGGAATTCATAATAATAATAATAATAATAATAAAAATAATAATGTATTTATATATATATATATATATATATATATATACATATATATATAAATATATATATATATATATATATATATATATATATATATACATATATATACATATATATATATATATGTATATATATATATATATATATATATATATATATATATGTATATATATATATATATATATATATATATATATATGTATATATATATATATATATATATATATATATATGTATATATATATATATATATATGTATATATATATATATATATATATATATATATATATGTATATATATATATATATATATATATATATATATATATATACAGCCCATGATATATTCCCTCGGAATTTATTTCTCACGGAAAACAATTTTCTCGAGAAAAAATTCCTCCTATCACAAACTAAAAGGGAACAATAAAATGAATAAGTGGCGACATGGAATTTCGAATACAGCTGTTTTTTCTTATTTACATTGTATTTTTCTTTGCGCGGGATAGACATAAATTTAAAGTTTTGTTGTAAATAATTGTTATATAAAGAAACAAATGCATACTATAGCTTTCCGATTAGTTGCGGAGGATATTTCATTTGATGAAGAGGGTATGCCTGCAGAAGAACAGCATCAACTCAGCCAGCGGTTCGTTAGAAGACAGTTGCGGGATGCATCGAATCCACTAGAATTGCCACAGACATTGTAAGTACTAATGTATCACATATGTATCAAGTTAATGGATTAAAATTATCCAATTAGGTTTCACAAGTATTATAGAGTTAACAAACCGGCATTCCGATATTTGTTAGACCTCTTAATACAGCACACACAACAGGCGAAAAAGCTATTTTCGGTTTCAAACTTGTAAAACTTAGTGCATTTTTACGTTTCTTCGCCGAAGGTGGCCATCAAACTGGAGTTAGCAAAGAAAGTGGTTGATGTCTTTCTGAATCATCTCTGCCCGGCATGGATAAAAGTACCAGTATCGGCGGACGAAGAAAGAAAAATCGCTTTGGAATTTTACAGGAAATATAAAATTCCCCGTGTTGTCGGTTGCATAGATGGGACTCATGTCCAAATTATAGCTCCAGCCGACAATAAACATCTTTTTTATAACCGCAAGGGAAAGTTCAGCTTAAATGTGCTATTGGTAAGTACATAGCTTGTTTTATATCATGTAGCATCTAAATAAAACCAGTAACAAAAATATTATTTTTTCTATCTAGGTTTGTGATCACGAGTTAAAAATTCGTTACGTGGACTCATCACACCCTGGTGCATGTCACGATTCGTTTGTGTGGAACACAAGCGACCTAAGGATCCACTTTGAGCAGAAATACCTGCAAGGTGACAACTTTTGGCTGCTAGGCAAACTACTTTCTGATCAAATGTTTAGCAAGTATTGATACATATTTGTTTTTTTACAAATAGGAGATGCGGGATATCCTCTAGAGCCATGGCTGTTAACCCCAAACCGCGTTCCTGAAGATGGTTCTCCGGAAATGAAATTTAATGAAGCTCACTCAAAATGTCGCAACATAATAGAGCGCACTAATGGAGTGCTTAAGAACCGGTGGAGATGTCTTCTCGGTGCAAGGGAGTTGCATTATTCTCCTGAAAAAGCAGCCAAGATAGTTAATGTATGTTGTGCTTTGCATATCTTATGTATACACTTCAAGGTAAAGGATATACCTAGCGATTTCTTGGTGTTAAGCATGCCTGAAGATGAGATAGTGCAGCCAGTTTCAAGCCAACATCAATCCGTAGCTCAATCCATTAGAAGCAATATTGCACGAACTGTTCATTAATTTTTAGTAAGCCAAAGTTTAGTGTTTAATAAAAATTTTTCAATATTTATATCTCTTGTGATAACTGAATTAATTGCAAATCTAAAAATTGTTTTTAAATATTATACTTCTCCAGCTCTAACCTCGTATTTTGTTTTTGAAATTCAATGTATTTTTATTTTAACAGTAACTAAAAAAAAAAAAAACCAAATCATATTTCTATTCACATTTAACTTAAACAACTAATAAATAAAAAGATTTTGGTTTTGTATATATAAAAAAAAATAACAATTCAGTCTTTGGTTATATTAAAAAAGAATAAGGTTTGTACATTCACTACCGACTAAAATCTTGTATTTGCATTTGTAGTCAATTTTTTTCTAGTTTGTATTCCACTTCTTTGATTCGCAGCTTCTCCATAAACGCATTGTGGCGACCAATGAAGCTTTCATCCCTATTAAATTGTATATAGCTTTTTCTGTGGGAGAAAACTTCTGTTCCTTGCATGGACCGCCTCCAGTTTATTTTTTGTCCCTCAAGTTTTGCGCAGCTTTTTGACGCACATACTTTTTTTGCTCCGCCCACACCTGGATACATCGACACAAAATTTAAAAAGCCGGTCTGATTACTAAATAAACTTACCTTTTTCCATTCTGCAACGCACTTGATTGGAGGACCCAAAGCATTGAGTTCAACCTCAGCTTTGCTCCAAAACCGGTTGAGTACCTCCTTGCCTCCTTTAAAAATCCACATGCAATTTCTGGATTGGCTTCCATCAATGTCAGCAAGTGTTGAATTTGTTGCTTGTTTGAGCTTTTTGACCTACCAAGAATAAATTTTAGTTATTTTATTTATATTTCAATAATAATACTTACATGTTTTTCAATCTCCCTTCAATATTGCACGTGAAAATTTTTTTGCGGAATAAGAAAGAACATATGTTTTAAGAATAGGTATGTTTTTCCCGCGGAATATTTTTTCCCTTTCGAAGTTCATAAAACAGTGACGACAAAACAAAATTTCTCACGGAATATTTGATTAAAATAGGAGTAAAGGGAAAAGTGAGAAATTTCATGAGGAATTTTTGTTTGTGATTGGGCTGATATATATATATATATATATATATATATATATATATATAGATATATATATATATATATATATATATATATATATATATTTAAACACATATATATATATATATATATATATATATATATATACATATATACACATATACATATACATATATATATATATATATATATATATATATATATATTGGTTGCATTGTGTTAGTAATTGATGTTCTCCGGAATGCGTGAATCGATTCTGCAAAGTTTATATGAAAGATGACATCAATACCAAGGTTTTTATGTAAATACAGTTTCTGTATGTGTATTGGTTTATGAGTTATAGCCATTTTAAACAACACTGCAATCATTCGAAATATTTGAGTTAATATTTTGAAAAACTGAAATACAATTCAGAAAAATGGGACATGAAGAAAATAATCAAATGGTAACACAGGTATTACGACACACAAGTGTTAAGATCAGGTTGATACAGTTCTCGGATTGTTTTTCACAATAAAATTTGTGTAAATAGAAAACTGTTATCACATTCAACTAAGCCACCTAAGCAGTGGTGATAAACACAATATACATATGAGCACTGAAGATGAAAGTGTAGCGACTTTCGAAAACAGCTGTTCTGCTCTGCTGTGTAAGTTGAATAAAACTGATGTTGACTTCCTTTATGTCTAGGAATATTTATCATCATGTCTTTCTAATTTTAACTAAGTTAGAACAATTTAGCCTATACAAATATTAATATAGCTGAAATACAATTCGTTTTTAGAAACATTACAATTTAATTTTGGTCAAACCATTAATTTAATTTATATACTTAACATTTCTCAATCACAACTTCGGGGATCTATGAAATAAATTACATATAAATACAACACTAAAATCATGAATATTTAAATACATTATGCACAGCCCACATCATATGCATGAGTACGCGCAGGATGCAATGACTTATGTGCGTCATTAAGGCCGACCAGATTTATTTATAACATTTACGTGTAATCCGCAATGAAGTGACATTAAAGATAATTTATTCGCTGGCCAAAGTCCTACCGACCGCCATGATATCACTTCCCGTGTTTTTAAGCAGAAATTGAAATAATTTTTGGTGAAAAATTTTGTTTGCCACACGCTCACATTTCAATATGGTTGGTGAATAAGATCACATCGCATGAAGTTGAAAATGTTATATGTTCTGAAATTCCAGATCAAATAAGTGATCCTGAATTATATGATGTTGTTGTGCATAATATGATACACGGTCCATGCACAGCTCACGTCATATGCTAGAGTACGCGAATAAGAAATCTGTTGAAGCTTTGGAAAGAACAATGAAAGATCTCCGAGACAACTCTGAGTTGTTTGGTGGTGCGTTGATTTCATTGCCCGTCATTCCTAGATCGGCAGCTGCCGATGAAATTAACGCTTGTTTAAAGTCTTCATATTTATTTAGCTTTGTTAAAATATCGAAACTCACTATCAACGTTCGTGTTCAGTTGCAGAATGATCCATCTGCTGATAAGTTCTGTAAGCAATTGCCGAAAATTGGGAACGGTGCAATGCCTATTGATGACACAGGATTGATAACATTGCCAAATGATTTTTGCCATTTCGTACAGTCAAAAGAGGAATTTATTGAATGTGTTTCCACTTACATAGCACAACAATATACATGCCATGCATGGTTGAGTGCCAGAGCAATTTTAGCGGCAAAGAATAAAGATGTTACTCAATTAAACATGGCTATACAATCAAAGATTCCTGGCGAAGTGGTGCTGTACAAGTCTGTCAATACTGTTACCAATGAAGAAGATGTTTTGAATTATCCAACAGAATTTTAGAATTCGTTGGACTGCCAGCATTGCCTCCGCATAGTCTCCAATAGAAAGTTGGAGCCACTACTATTATGCTTCGTAATATCAATCAACCCCGTTTGTGTAATGGTACAAGACTTGCTATTAAAAGATTGATGGCTTATGTAATTGAAGCTACTATTTTAACTGGAAAATTAAAAGGCGAAGATGTATTCATTCCACGTGTCCCAATGATTCCGTCCGATATACCACTTGAATTTAAACGACTTCAGTTTCCTGTTCGCCTTGCGTTCGCGATTACCATTAATAAGGCGCAAGGCCAATCTTTAGAAATTTATGGACTGAATTTAGTGTATCCAGTTTTCTCACATGGACAGTTCTATGTAGCCTGTTCGCGAGTTGGCAAACGATCGCTTTTGTATATTTACACTGAAAATGGAAAAACAACAAATGTTGTTTACCACAGAGCATAACAATAAAAGCAGTTTATCACTGATATAAATGCATTAGAATTCATTTTTGTATTTTCTTTTTTGCACTACCAAGTGTGCAGTGGGTTCGCTAGTATATATATAAATATACATATATATATATATATATATATATATATATTTAAATATATATATATATATATATATATATATATATACATATACATATATATATATTTATATATATATATATATATATATATATATATATATAGTATATATATATATATATATATATATATATATAGAATATATATACACATGCTCTCGCATTACCCTTGATTTCACAGAATTTGCCATTATTTTTTTGTCCTTCAGCAATAAGTGGTGCGTTGAACAATTTAAAATTAGCGGATGTTAATTTTATAAAAGCAGGCCTGTTGATATATTACCAGGGGCTAACTTATATCCTAGCATAATTTTAAATGAAGTTCGCCGCAAAACAGTTTTTGGCTGGATTTCGACACGGCTTATAAGTTCGTCAAAAAAATAATTCAGTTAATGTTTTCACCACTTCTGTAACATTTTCTGAAAAAGACAACTTGAACAAAACTTTGTTGAAGTTTTGGGAATTGGAAGAAGTTTCCGGGGGAAAACTTATGTCCCCATCTGATAAATTTTGTGAGGATCTTTATAAAAATACCACTCAACGGGATTCAACTGGTAGGTATATTGTATCGTAGCCAGAGTTTCCTCATGACATAAGCTTGGAAATATCGAAATCAACCGCTATGAGACAATTCTTTCGCATCGAATCGTCTCTCGAGAAAACCGGAAATAAAGGCATGTATGATGAAGTCATAATGGAATATTTAAAACTGGGACACATGCGACCCGTTAAATCCATTAATGAAGCCATCACTAATTCATGCTACTTACCACATCACACGGTCACTAAGCCTGAACGGAAAACTACCAAATTAAGAGTAGTTTTTAATGCATCAAATCGGACTTCTAATGAAAATAGTTTAAACGACTGTTTGTTTATAGGACCTACTTAACAATCTGATTTAATTACTTTGATTCTACGTTGGCGGTTGTTCGAGTTCGTTTTTAATTGTGACATTTCTAAAATGTATCGTCAAATTTGGGTTTATCCTTCGCATACTGCATTTCAACGAATTCTTCATTCACCGGACGAAAACATAAAGGAGTATGAGCTGAAAACTGTAACATTTGGGTTAAAATATGCTCCTTATTTAGCAAAGCGGACATTATTAGTGTTCGATGAAGAGTATTTTCTTCACCGGCAGCGTTATAGGGCAATTTGATTCTTCAGATTGTTATCTATAGGCTGCTGAATTGTTCTTTGGGCAGTGATATCAAACAAAGATTGTGACCGTGACTTCGAACAAGAAGTAAAAGCCGATGCTTTAACGTTGAGTGTAACAATTCGATAAACTTCTTTATTTAAAAATTAATAATCTTAAACCTAATACAAAAATGTTATTTACAGTCCACCACTGTTGTTGTTGTTAATTTAATTCTCTTTAGTACAATTAATACGTATGTTCATACATACATACATATGTACGTACCTACATATGTCTGCACAAACATAGGTATGTACATGCACATGCATGAAGTTGAGTTAATCGACAACAAAAAATAAAACTGCATTGCATTCTTTTTGCCAACAACAAATTACTTAAACTGAATTTTTAATATTTAAGATGCGCCGTTATTTAGGAAAACAATTTACAGTGGGTTGGATGTAGCAAAATTTACACAAGATTACAGTGGGGCAAATGAGCATAAAACTGTACAAGAAATCAAACCGATAACTAATGAAATAATTAATATGAATTTTTATGCGGCGACCTAACATCCCGGCCCCATTGAAAGGACACTTTCAAGAACAAGTTAGTAAAGCGAGTCTGTGGATAGGGCGACGTATGACTCCCTTTGTTGTTTTTACATCGACAACTCTGACACGATCATCTCTACCACGAACTACGTTTATAATTTTTCCCATAAGCCATTGTTGCGGAGGTAAGTTGTCTTCTTTAATAATTACTAACGAACCAGTTGCAATGTTAGGGTTAGATTTGGTCCATTTGTTGCGAGTTAGTAACTCATTTATATAATCATGAGACCATTTTTTCCAAAATCGTTGTTTGATAGCGCTTATTCGATCCCAATATTGTAAATTCTTTAATTCCTTTGAGAGGACATCACGTTCTGGCAAACTACGAATGGGAGCGCCTATCAGGAAATGGCCTGGAGTAAGGGCCTCTAAATCACTTGGATCTGAAGATAAAGGTGAGATTGGCCTTGAATTTAAAATAGCCTCTATTTCAATCATGGCCGTTGAGAGCTCCTCGTACGTTAACCTGGCATTGGCCAGTGTTCTTGTTAAATGACCTTTGGCTGACTTGACGGCTGCCTCCCACAATCCGCCAAAATGCCCTGGGGGGAATAAAATGAAAATTAATAAACTGATTTGAACAATTATCGATTATTATATTCGAATTTTTGGGCTCAAATAGGAACGATTTTAATTGAGCCAACTTAGAGTTCGCGCCAACAAAGTTTGTGGCATTGTCACAAAATATATCTGTGGGTAAACCTCTTCGACCAATTAACCTCTTCAAAGTGGCAATGAATGCATCAGTAGACAAGTCCGAGACGACTTCTATATGGACCGCCTTGGTTGCAAGACATACAAAAACAGCAACATATGTCTTATACGGAATTTTACCTCTGACCCTGAGATACGTGATGATTGGACCACAGAAGTCGACGGCACAACGAGCGAAGGGCCTTGAAGGATTGAGTCGCTCAACTGGCAAATTTCCCATCATTTGTTGTAATAGTTTTGGGCGATAGCGAATGCATTAGGGGCATGAATTTACAATACGACGGCATAAATTTCGCGAATTGATGATCCAAAATTTCTGGCGAATCAATAACATTAAGGCTTTGGGACCTGCATGATAATTGCTAAGGTGTAGATGTTGCACATAGCAGTTGACAAAATGATTTTTGCTGGGCAATATTATGGGATGTTTTTGACCATCCGAAATTGCGGCAAACTCTAATCGGCCACCTACCTTGAGGAAGTTAAAGCCAGATGATGAATCCAAGAAAGGGTTAAGACACTTCAGCGCACCTTGTGGATCCTTTCGCTTTAGAGCTCGATTGATGTCATCTTTAAAATATTTCCTCTGTATGAGAAAAACAATTCTGTGCAATGAGTTTTCTAACTCTTGAGGCTGCAAACAATCAGAATAGGGAACATTAGTTTTGAATTTTTCTGCTAAACGAAACATCCAGGCGACAATACGAATCATTTTCAGGTATGAGCTAAACCTTTCCAGTGAAACAAGTATGTAGTTCGACTTTTCGCCAATACAAAGCACAGTTTTACGTTTTTCTGGATCAAACTCTTTTTGGTTGGCCTCAGAAAGTGTATTCAATTTGGTTGAATGCCAATGTGAGGGAACTAGTTTGAGAAAATCTGGGCCTCTGAACCAGATGGATGAAGCAAGCTCATCTACAGTTGAGCCTCGAGAAACAACGTCAGCAGGATTACACTCTGTTGGAACATGCCGCCAAATACAATCACTAGTCAAATCTTGTATTTCTGACACCCTGTTGCCCACAAAAACTGATAAAGTTGCGGAATGCTGTTTCATCCAGTGCAGAACAAGTTGAGAATCCGTCTATAAAATTGTTTTCAATGACGGAGTTTTAACAACGTTTTTGATTTTTGCATATAATTTCGACAAAAGATGTGCGCCACAAAGTTCCAGTTTTGGCAACGATTTTCTTTTGGTGGGAGCAACTCGAGATTTGGCTGTGAGCAAATGAACAGAGACGTCTCCAGAAGAATTTATAGTTCGGAGGTAAAAGCAGCACCCATACGCACGAATAGATGAGTCACAAAAACCATGGAGTTGTATTGTTTTAACTTCCCCAACGAGGCAAAAACGAGGTATTTGAAGAGTGCGTAACTTGTTGAGGTTTGAGACAAACGTTGACCAAGCCAAGTGAAATTGTTCAGGTAGAATTTCATCCCAGCCAACCTTAAGAATCCATAACTCTTGCATTATGATTTTAGATTTTATTAGGAGCGGAGCCAAAAGGCCAAGAGGATCAAAAAGGGATGACGAAAGCGACAAAATGGTTCGTTTGGTAATTTTTGCTTGAACTTCTGTTTTTGGAGAGAAGGTAAATAGAAATACATCTTCTTGTTGATCCCATGTGATACCTAAAGCACTGGTTATGGACGTATCTTTTATGTCTAAGTTTTTCATAGTTTTGTCATCTTGAAAATCTTTGAGGTTTGAGTGCCATTTATCCAATTGAAAACACCCACGAGTTAAGATTTGAGTCACTTCTTCTTTTATTTCAACCAGCTCTTCAAGTGTATTTGCACCGCCCAGAAAGTCGTCTACATAAAACGATGACTTAATCATTTTTGCAAGATAGTGGAGGCCTTTAATAGCAAGATAAGGTGCGGCAGACAGCCCATAGGTGACAGTATTCAGCTGATACGTTTGTAGTTCTTCTTCTTCCGAGTTTCTCCATAATATGTATTGAAATTTTCGGTCGTGCGAATCAATTAGCACTTGTCGATACATCTTTACTACATCAGCAGTGATAGCGAATCGATATAGACGAAAACGAAGCAAAATTATATATAATTCGTCTTGAATGGTTGGACCAACCATTAAAATGTCATTTAACGACTTTTGTGTTGATGAAGGGCATGACGCATCAAAGACGACTCTTAACTTTGTTGAGGTACTACTATGTTTGAAAACACAATGATGCGGTATAAAGAAATGGGGCTCATTTATACGCGGATTTCTTACCAGATTCATGTGTCCACAATCCTCATATTCTTTCATAAATGCGACATATTGAACTTTTAGATCGATGTCACGAGCAAAACGTCTTTCTTGAGACATAAAACGTTTTAGAGCCATATTTCTTGAAAACCCTAGAACATCAACAGATTCTTTAAAGGGTAGTTTTACAACGATTCTTCCAGAAGATTCACGAGAAACAGTATTATTAAAAAAGTTTTCACAATCAGACTGTTCTGGTGTGAAGATGTTTATATTAGATTTAACTTCTTCCATCTCCCACAAGCGTTGCAAGTTGAGATCAACAGCTTCTTCCATATTAAGCATACAAGAGCCGGAAGCGTTGAGTTGATGTGTGGAATAGCGTCCAGCTACGACCCATTCAAAAAGCGTCTTTTGCAATGTTGGCAAGTTTGATCCAAGTTTGATTTGACCCACAGACGAAATATCGAAAAAGGTTTCAGTACCAATAAGTAAATCAATGCGTTTTGATTTGAAAAAGTTTTCATCTGCAAGCTCAGTATTAGGGGGCAAATTCCACGAAGAAATATCTAATTCAGAATCAGGCTGATACGATATATGAGGGGTAATGCAAAATGACAACGAAACTTCAAATTCTGTAAATCGAGACTTCACAAGTGCTGATGAACGAAACCTGCTTTTACTATGAGTGTTGCCAATACTAGTGATAAAATTTAATTGGGAACACGAATCTAACAGTGCGCGTCCCAATTGATAGCAACCGGTAGCATCACGAACAAGAACCATTGCAGTAGCAAGTAGCACCTGTTCCGAGCAGGATTTTTCCAGATGTGTGTGAACCGAGGCAGATGGATCATTTAAGGCAGTACGAGAAGTGGATGGTTCAGCAGTTGGGGACGAGGGGCGAGAAGCTGCTGGAGACCGATGAAGTAAGCTATGATGCGAGCGAGAACAAAATTTGCACTTAAATGAAGAGGAACAGTTGTTTACTTGATGCCCCTTTGACAAGCAGTTTATACAAAGTGCCAATATTTTTATATTTTCA
This sequence comes from Linnaemya vulpina, assembly GCA_963675445.1. Lineage (NCBI taxonomy): Eukaryota > Metazoa > Arthropoda > Insecta > Diptera > Tachinidae > Linnaemya > Linnaemya vulpina. Next base: position 72,013,544 of record OY776276.1, on the reverse strand, counting down.
AAGCGTTGAGAAACGGGCATATCTTTAAATTGAGGACAACGATGAATGGTATGCTCACTTTTCGAGCAAAGTGCACAAACACGTTTTGAAACCGAAAAACTATAACCAGGTTTTGATTGTTTATATTTTGACTTACCAGAATGATGATTTTCTGGCTTACGTGGCACCGGAGTCTGACTTTCGTCAATAGAATCCAAAAATTGACATCTTCTTTCAAGAACACTGGAGCACTCGTCCCATGATGGTAGCTTCAAAAAGTCCAATGAATCTTTCCACTTTCGTTTTGTGTCGTCATCAACCTTCTGCATAACTATGTGTATAAGCATTGCATTTACAATATCACTATGTGAACCAAGCGACAAAAGTGAGCCATAAAGTGCAGAAACATTATCTACTAAACTACGAAGTTGTGAACAATTGTTTTTGGACATGGACGGAAGTTCAAAAAGACTGTTGATATTTTCCATAAATATGAATGAGCTGTTGTCGAAGCGCAATTTAAGTCTTTCCAGAGCTTTTGGGTAATTTGCATTTGTGACTTGAAAAGCTTTAACCGTTTCCAATGCTTGGCCATGAAGGCAGTTTAGCAAGTGGTTGAATTTTTCAATATTGGATAGTCCATGTTCACGATCAATTATTTGTTCGAAAGTAGTTATACAATTTTTGTACTCACTGTACTTACCACTAAATGTGGGCAACTTCAGTTGAGGCAGCTTGTGACTTAGAGCAGGAAAACATATTGCTGATTCAGACACCGTTGTCTTATGAAGATCTTCCCCAAGTTGCGATTGTATGCTTAATTTTGTTGCAATGAACAAATCTTCAATTTCGGCCCTTGCATTATCATCCGGTTCATGTTTTTCGATTTGGGTTTGGTAGGTCAATATTTGCTTAAAAAATATGACTCCAAAATCCCCAGTCGGCATTTCAATTCAGCAGACGAAAGTAGCTTACCTTCCCCTCTTCCATTTGCCTCAATTTAGTTCTTGATGCGGGTGATACTTTTTTTCGTATTAGCCCGTTGTTGTTTACATTCCTCCATATTAGCCACTTATTTATTTTTTAATTTATTGAATCAGTTCACATTAATTATTAGAACCACAAATGTTTTTGAGATATTCACTGGTCACGTAACGAGACTTAATCCAGAAACTTGTATATCACATGCCCCACGTTGACTTCGAACAAGAAGTAAAAGCCGATGCTTTAACGTTGAGTGTAACAATTCGATAAACTTCTTTATTTCAAAATTAATAATCTTAAACCTAATACAAAAATGTTATTTACAGGCCACCACTGTTGTTGTTGTTAATTTAATTCTCTTTAGTACAATTAATACGTATGTTCATACATACATACATATGTACGTACCTACATATGTCTGCACAAACATAGGTATGTACATGCACATGCATGAAGTTGAGTTAATCGACAACAAAAAATAAAACAGCATTGCATTCTTTTTGCCAACAACAAATTACTTAAACTGAATTTTTAATATTTAAGATGCGCCGTTATTTAGGAAAACAATTTACAGTGGGTTGGATGTAGCAAAATTTACACAAGATTACAGTGGGGCAAATGAGCATAAAACAGTACAAGAAATCAAACCAATAACTAATGACATAATTAATATGAATTTTTATGCGGTGACCTAACAATTAGAATTGGCAGGAAAAAACTTTTCCCATGGCAGCGAATATTCTCAAAAAAGGAATGTGCGTGGGTGATGTTTTAACTGGAACCCATAATATTTCTACTGCTGTGTCGGTAAGAAACCAATTAACTTCTTCGTTGTTATCAGCTGGATTTGAACTTAGAAAATGGACGTCGAATAAGGTTGATATTTTAGAGGTATTGCCATCAGAATATTTAGTGGATGAAAAACTTTTGATATTTGAAGAATGTTGTTGTTCCAAAACCCTAGGGATTTTCTAGAACGCTCAGTTAGATTCATTCTTTTTCCAGGTATATCCTTTAGAAGTCAAGACATGGTATACGAAGAGAGAAGTATTGTCTGCTATTGCCAAATTTTTTGATCCTGTTGGATGGGTTAATGGAAAGTAATCATCACAGCAAAAATTCTTATGCAACGCATTTGGCGTGATAATATTGACTGGGATGAATTTGACTATACTTGTCAAATCCTTTAATGAAGTTAACTTTATTAAAATACCTGGATGGGTAAAATATTACAAGTCTTCGAAAGTTGAACATCATGTTTTTTCGGATGCATCCGAAAAGGTTTATGCGAGGGCAATTTATATACGAATTGAAAATGACAACGGAGAAATAGTTTCTACTATATTGACAGCTAAGACAAGGGTAGCGCCAATAAAATGTGTTTCATTACCGCGGCTTGAATTGTGTGTTGCAGTATTAGCCTCTGAAATCTTGAAAAATATTGTAAGGGAAATAGAGATTCCAATTACAAACATATGTATATTGCTGGACAGATTCTACGATCGTCTTACCATGGCTAGGCAAAACCCCAAGATCTTGGTTCACCTTTGTGGCCCATAGAGTATTTCGAATTCAAGAGAACACAGGAAATCATAATTGGTTTCATGTTCGATCAGAAGACAATCCTGCCGATCTTGGCAGCCGGGGGGTAGATCCGAGCACTTTATCAGAAAGTGAACTCTGGTGGCACGGTCTATCATGGTTGAGCCAAAACAAAAATAATTTGAAAATAACTAGAAAATTTCACTACCGAAGTTGAAAGTGGAAGTGTGAAGGTTCACGCTTCATATTTTTCAAAATTTGAAGACATTTTGGATAGGTTTTCTTAGCTAGATAGAGCGTTGCGTGTATTGGCATATGTTATTAGATTTTTTTATGCCACGCATTCAGCTCATAAGGGCCACTTTAATCATAAAACGGCTCTTATTTCTAATGAAGAACTTAAGATCGTCAAAGTACGTTTGACTATTGTTGCTCAAAAAGCCTATTATGCTGAGGAGTACAAATGCCTTGCAAATAAGAATGTTTTACCTTCCAAAAGCTTATTATTAATATTGACTTCATTTCTCGATGAAAATAACGTGATGAGATTAAATGGCCGGCTTGTCAAATCACCTTCGTTATCGTTTCGTTAACAATATCCTATTATTCTTCCTTACTCTTGTCGATTTGCTAAATTGTTAGCAGAATTTATACACTTGCTTACCATTCACGGTGGTAATCAACTAATGCTTCGAGTCTATAGATTTGAATATTGGACGCCGCGATTGCGAATTTTGATTCGTACAATTCATGGTTGCAAACGGTGACGTCACTAACATACATACATACACAAAACAATCTTCTTTATATCAACTAAAGAAATACAGTATGACGTAGATAAGGAAAACAATAAACATGTTTCTGCATGAAACATCTTTAACATTGAAAATAAGAACTAATAGATGATAACACATGCTATTGCAGTGATAAAGAAAATAACAAACATGTTTCTGCATGAAACATCTTTAACGTTGAAAATAAGAACTAATAGATAACATATGCTATTGCAGTGATAAAGAAAATAACAAACATGTTTCTGCATGAAGCATGTTCAATAACGAAAATAGGAATTAAGACATTTTATGATAAGTAAAGGTTCGGTCATAAATCATATATGTAAACAAATATAAGCAATTATACTAAGATAAAATACGGATTAAATATTAGACTAAGAACATCAATAAAATATTGTAAAAGATAAAAATAATATTATAATATTAAAACCAATGCTCTTTGTATTGTAAGAACAAAGTAACACTAAGAGTAATTTTAGTATTTAAGAAACTAATTTACAAATGAAGAAGCAGTTAAAAATAAGTAATGTAGACGCATAGACGTCGTGATGTTTTTAATTCTATAAAAGTTAAAAATAAGTAATGTAGACGCATAGACGTCGTGATATTTTTAATTCTATAAAAATTAAATATAAGTTATAGAGATGCATAGACGTCGAAGTATTTTTAATTCCAAAGAAATTTAATTCCAAAAAATAATAAAAAAGGAAAAGTAAACGCATACGCGTTAAAAAGTAATTTTTTATTTACTAAAAGATTGGAAATATTAATTCGCGCGATAGGAAAACAAATTCTGCTTGCGCAGCCCGTTCTCTCCTTGAAACATGTATACTGTAAACAACAAATTGTTTCTCTCGCGCTCCTTGAGTTTCTTCAAACAAATTATGACTATCAGGATTGGATAACGTATGCATATTGTTTGTTAATGCGTTAGCTAGTTAGCCTTGATTTATTGATTTAAATTACTTTGTGTCATAAAGTGATCCAAATCAATAAATCCCCTTCTAACTAGCGTAGGCAGAAGTTTTTCTCTTCCACAAGCGTATGTTTATGTGTCGAATTATTGTAAAATTTCATAGCATATCAAAAGTAAGACTGTATAGACTTTTCCAACCCTGTTCAGTTCTTTTGCTGCTTCAAATACATTTTAAATGTGTTTATGTAGTGGTGCGTAATACTGGTTTAGAGCACATACACATCAAAGAAATGCTTGTCCGATTATGCGATGTATTCACTGTATATCAGAACCCGGAATTATTTTTTATAATATGAGCTTTTTAAGAGGTTCCAAATCGTCATCGGCATAATCACTATCTCAATATTAGCGGTGGGTTTAGGCGACTTTAAGACCAATGTGCATTTGGAGTAAGACAGTGAGGTGCGTGCTACAGAAATGCTATGAGCTTCTTCAGATTGGAAGAAATGTATGGATTGAATACTGGATTGCTAGGATTGATCATTCACCATGGCTATCTTTTCTTTAGCTTCTTCCTTTGCTACAAATTTAAAGATTATGTTCTTAGAGAGGCTGCGTGCTAAATTATAGAATTCTATTGCGCTGTTAACTATGGCTTTCCGAGACTTAGCCGCGATAAACACTGATCTTTTGACACCTACACTAATCAAATCCATATTCTGCTTTGAGTGAATTCATACTTGACATTAATATCGATTCTTAAATTGAGCGGCGAAATTGTCACTGAAGATATACAAAAATGTAATGTTATGATAGACTGATTTTACATCGACATCGCGGGTGCAACCAATTTAAGTTATCGTTAATTTGGACCTACCAAGTATTACACTCTTAGAAACAAATTATTTAAGCTTGCTTTTGATTTCTTCTTACTTTTGCAAAGTTTCAGAACGATAGTTTTTTATTTCTGTGCAAAAAGTAAACTTTTTGTATATTTTGCATCGCGGGTGCTACATATTAACAGTGTATTCTAGCAGTCAATAATTCTTCATAAACAACAACATATAAGTATATTTTTGGGAACACGAAGATAGATGAATATTGTCACTTCACTTTTACCCGGTAAAACATAACTTCAAACAGTCAACAGCAACTGTTTCACGCCACTGTTGCTAGTTATGATTTTACAGTTTTTATAAATTTTTCGAATAGTAATATTTTCTAAGCCGCCAAAAAAGAAGATATGGTATAAAGTCAAACAAAAATTATTTTTTTATTATTTTTAGACTGTCTTCTTTGCACCAATAAGAAAAAAAACAACTAATAGCGTGATTGAAAAAATCAAGTCGGAAATCGTCTACAGCGGAATCGCCCGTAACTTTCTACTTTTCAACCGATTTTTTATCGTTTATTAATTTTGTACTGGAAAACAAATTATTTTTTATCTACTGAGGTAATAATACTTAATTCAAAACAACTTAGTTTTTCAATTGGTTATTAATATAACATTGGTTTGAGCTTAATGTTTCACTTAGAATTTTATCTTTAGATTTGACATATATACTAGCTTCATTTCTGTAAACAAATTAGATGTAAATCGCAATTTGATATGGACTACAGGAAAACTAACGACGGAGAGGATAGTTGTGACGTTTAAGTCCTTTAGACTTTGTTGTAGCTAATTACTTGCTATATTCAAAATTTTGTTAAAATTTCATGGCCATTTTCAGTAATTAGTACTGTATGCTCGAATTGTGCACTTCTTGCGCCATCCACAGTTACTGCAGTCCAACCATCTTCTTGTATTTCAATATCTGGCCCACCTAAAGTTAACGCAGGTTCAATAGTAAATGTCATTCCAGTTTTCATTTTGCCCTGGAGATTGTTTTCTGAAATATGTATGGATATACTTATGTTTATATAGATGTTAATTTTCTACGTACTGAAGTGCAGTATTTCAGGGGGCCCGTGAAAGTAACTTCCAATTCCGTGACCAATAAAAGCAGGAATTGTATTTAAGTTGTATTTTTTGCAAAACTTGTGTACATAATTTCCAATATTATTGAATTCCATTTGTGGTTGACATAATCCTATGCATCCCTGGAGGCACTCTTCAGTCTTCTTGACCAAATAGACGCCGAGTTCATCTACATCACCAACCATAAAGGTCCTAGAACAGTCGCCGTGGTAGCCATTTAAGAAAACTGTTATGTCAATATTAACAATGTCTCCATTTTGTAATGGTCTATCATCAGGTATTCCATGGCACGCAACGTTATTTACGGAGGTACATATTGACTTAGGAAACCCTGCATAACGAAGAGGCGACGGATACGCCTTTGCTGCAATAATTTCTTCATGAACAAATCGGTCAATATCGTCAGTAGTAACGCCAATCTAATAAGGTATTACTTAATAAGGCGATTTTTACTATATGTTAATTGTAATCTATTTCTACTCACTTTAATGACATCATTGCATGACCTAAGAATATTTGCTGCCAGTCTACAACTTTCCCGCATTTTCTTAATTTGTATACTGTTTTTTAGTTCTGGCTCCCCTAAAGTGCTACCGGGTTTTGTCTGACGGTGGTAATATTCTGGTTTATTTATATCGCTTGGTACAGCGCGTTCCGGTGAAATCGTACCCCGTACTACGGGATTACATTTTCCAAAGTCACTAGAAAGTAGAAATATTCGTTTACATATTTTTTTGTGTAAAACTTTTTAATGTCGGTTTTATTAGGTATTTATTTTTTAATAAGGGAATTCATAATAATAATAATAATAATAATAAAAATAATAATGTATTTATATATATATATATATATATATATATATATATACATATATATATAAATATATATATATATATATATATATATATATATACATATATATACATATATATATATATATATGTATATATATATATATATATATATATATATATGTATATATATATATATATATATATATATATATATATATATATGTATATATATATATATATATATATATATATATATATATGTATATATATATATATATATATGTATATATATATATATATATATATATATATATATATATATATATATATATATGTATATATATATATATATATATATATATATATATATATATATATACAGCCCATGATATATTCCCTCGGAATTTATTTCTCACGGAAAACAATTTTCTCGAGAAAAAATTCCTCCTATCACAAACTAAAAGGGAACAATAAAATGAATAAGTGGCGACATGGAATTTCGAATACAGCTGTTTTTTCTTATTTACATTGTATTTTTCTTTGCGCGGGATAGACATAAATTTAAAGTTTTGTTGTAAATAATTGTTATATAAAGAAACAAATGCATACTATAGCTTTCCGATTAGTTGCGGAGGATATTTCATTTGATGAAGAGGGTATGCCTGCAGAAGAACAGCATCAACTCAGCCAGCGGTTCGTTAGAAGACAGTTGCGGGATGCATCGAATCCACTAGAATTGCCACAGACATTGTAAGTACTAATGTATCACATATGTATCAAGTTAATGGATTAAAATTATCCAATTAGGTTTCACAAGTATTATAGAGTTAACAAACCGGCATTCCGATATTTGTTAGACCTCTTAATACAGCACACACAACAGGCGAAAAAGCTATTTTCGGTTTCAAACTTGTAAAACTTAGTGCATTTTTACGTTTCTTCGCCGAAGGTGGCCATCAAACTGGAGTTAGCAAAGAAAGTGGTTGATGTCTTTCTGAATCATCTCTGCCCGGCATGGATAAAAGTACCAGTATCGGCGGACGAAGAAAGAAAAATCGCTTTGGAATTTTACAGGAAATATAAAATTCCCCGTGTTGTCGGTTGCATAGATGGGACTCATGTCCAAATTATAGCTCCAGCCGACAATAAACATCTTTTTTATAACCGCAAGGGAAAGTTCAGCTTAAATGTGCTATTGGTAAGTACATAGCTTGTTTTATATCATGTAGCATCTAAATAAAACCAGTAACAAAAATATTATTTTTTCTATCTAGGTTTGTGATCACGAGTTAAAAATTCGTTACGTGGACTCATCACACCCTGGTGCATGTCACGATTCGTTTGTGTGGAACACAAGCGACCTAAGGATCCACTTTGAGCAGAAATACCTGCAAGGTGACAACTTTTGGCTGCTAGGCAAACTACTTTCTGATCAAATGTTTAGCAAGTATTGATACATATTTGTTTTTTTACAAATAGGAGATGCGGGATATCCTCTAGAGCCATGGCTGTTAACCCCAAACCGCGTTCCTGAAGATGGTTCTCCGGAAATGAAATTTAATGAAGCTCACTCAAAATGTCGCAACATAATAGAGCGCACTAATGGAGTGCTTAAGAACCGGTGGAGATGTCTTCTCGGTGCAAGGGAGTTGCATTATTCTCCTGAAAAAGCAGCCAAGATAGTTAATGTATGTTGTGCTTTGCATATCTTATGTATACACTTCAAGGTAAAGGATATACCTAGCGATTTCTTGGTGTTAAGCATGCCTGAAGATGAGATAGTGCAGCCAGTTTCAAGCCAACATCAATCCGTAGCTCAATCCATTAGAAGCAATATTGCACGAACTGTTCATTAATTTTTAGTAAGCCAAAGTTTAGTGTTTAATAAAAATTTTTCAATATTTATATCTCTTGTGATAACTGAATTAATTGCAAATCTAAAAATTGTTTTTAAATATTATACTTCTCCAGCTCTAACCTCGTATTTTGTTTTTGAAATTCAATGTATTTTTATTTTAACAGTAACTAAAAAAAAAAAAAACCAAATCATATTTCTATTCACATTTAACTTAAACAACTAATAAATAAAAAGATTTTGGTTTTGTATATATAAAAAAAAATAACAATTCAGTCTTTGGTTATATTAAAAAAGAATAAGGTTTGTACATTCACTACCGACTAAAATCTTGTATTTGCATTTGTAGTCAATTTTTTTCTAGTTTGTATTCCACTTCTTTGATTCGCAGCTTCTCCATAAACGCATTGTGGCGACCAATGAAGCTTTCATCCCTATTAAATTGTATATAGCTTTTTCTGTGGGAGAAAACTTCTGTTCCTTGCATGGACCGCCTCCAGTTTATTTTTTGTCCCCCAAGTTTTGCGCAGCTTTTTGACGCACATACTTTTTTTGCTCCGCCCACACCTGGATACATCGACACAAAATTTAAAAAGCCGGTCTGATTACTAAATAAACTTACCTTTTTCCATTCTGCAACGCACTTGATTGGAGGACCCAAAGCATTGAGTTCAACCTCAGCTTTGCTCCAAAACCGGTTGAGTACCTCCTTGCCTCCTTTAAAAATCCACATGCAATTTCTGGATTGGCTTCCATCAATGTCAGCAAGTGTTGAATTTGTTGCTTGTTTGAGCTTTTTGACCTACCAAGAATAAATTTTAGTTATTTTATTTATATTTCAATAATAATACTTACATGTTTTTCAATCTCCCTTCAATATTGCACGTGAAAATTTTTTTGCGGAATAAGAAAGAACATATGTTTTAAGAATAGGTATGTTTTTCCCGCGGAATATTTTTTCCCTTTCGAAGTTCATAAAACAGTGACGACAAAACAAAATTTCTCACGGAATATTTGATTAAAATAGGAGTAAAGGGAAAAGTGAGAAATTTCATGAGGAATTTTTGTTTGTGATTGGGCTGATATATATATATATATATATATATATATATATATAGATATATATATATATATATATATATATATATATATATATATACATATATACACATATACATATACATATATATATATATATATATATATATATATATATATATTGGTTGCATTGTGTTAGTAATTGATGTTCTCCGGAATGCGTGAATCGATTCTGCAAAGTTTATATGAAAGATGACATCAATACCAAGGTTTTTATGTAAATACAGTTTCTGTATGTGTATTGGTTTATGAGTTATAGCCATTTTAAACAACACTGCAATCATTCGAAATATTTGAGTTAATATTTTGAAAAACTGAAATACAATTCAGAAAAATGGGACATGAA
>OY776276.1:71980758-71998258 GCA_963675445.1 Linnaemya vulpina | reverse complement strand
ACACATATTTATTTTTTTCTGCAATTCACGGCAACCTGCCTTACTTAGAACTAATAACAATATTCATATTTTTAATATAGGGAAACAATCTTACTATTGTTTAAATTCTTACCTCTAAAAAAAAAAAAACATTAGCCTGGCGAACTTTGAAATAAACGTAAAAAAAATTTTTTTTTAAGCACTAATTGCAAAAATAAGGAATAATAAAAAAAAAAAAAAATTTATATATATATATATATATATATATATATATATATGAGGTCTTTTTCTTTTGGTTTTTTTTCTATTTTTTTTTTATACTAAAACAAAATTAAAGGAGTGTGGCTAATAATTAATTTATGCTTCATAGTGCCATAGTTGGAATTTCTTATCATGTAATTCTTCGACGTTTTAAACTGTCTCTATAATCAATACTTGTTAAAATTTCATTTAAATTAATGGAATTAAAGAATACAGATTATAATAAAAAAAATCTATAATTATATCAGAGAAACTTGCATTAGATTACTCCTTGCTCCCACGACGAAAGATCTTTCGATTAGTGTAGCAGCTTTTATCAAGAGTTAGAGATTCTAATATCGCTCGCTGTAAAATTATATGAGTAAAATCTCAGCTTAAATGGTCTATCGCTAGCACCACAAAGCACGTCTTTCGTAAAGAATTAAATCTGAATTAATGTAACAAATTTTGAATTTAGACTTCGTGTTGTTATTGTCTTTTCTGTACTGTTTTTTCAGTTTTTTTCCAATTCAATTAAATTTCACCTGACAATGTATATGCATATAATACAATTGCATTCGTTCTCTTGTCTGTGGTTTTTTCGCTTTTATGTACATTAAATAGAAGCTTTGCTCTTATTAAATGAGAACAGCTCTGCACGGCTGAACAAGGATTCCGAAAATATTACTGAAAAGTAAGTACTCTTCGATATATATATATATATATATATATATATATATATATATATACTCACACACACACACACACATATATATATATATATATATATATATATATATGAGTATGTAAAGATTTAACTGGAATGCAACAATTGTTGTAGTCTAACAAATTATACCTTAAAATTATCCACCTAATATATTTTAATCTAGTAACGTACTGAACTTATGTATTATTTTTTCATTACAATAAAATTGATTATTCATTTCCGTATTAATATATCAAATAGAAAACATCGCCTTTCATCTTTCAATAGGTTATGGGCCTTACTCATCATTGAATATTTTTTGAAAGTGCAGTTCATTTATATTAGAATTATACGCGAGAATTATTGAAGATGTCAGTTCCAAATGCATTATTTCAAATCGAAAAGTTATTTGGATCGGAAAATTGGTCTACTTGGTGTTTTGCGTTAAAGACTCAATTCGAATTGGAAAATTTATGGAAATGCGTAGAAGGGACGTGCGACGATGCAGCGAAAGAGACTCAAGCAAGATGCCGAATTATTCTTTCGTTGGATAAGAACCTATATGTGTATGTACAGGAAGATGTTAGTGCTAAGGAAATTTTCGAAAAGCTAAAAAGCCTATTTCAATATTCTGGTTTAGACAGGCGTATTGGGCTTTTACGAAAATTATGCTCAATTCAGATGACTAAATGTAAATCAGTAGAGCATTATGTTTCAGAAGTTGTGTCAACAGCACAAAAGTTAAACGGTATTGGCTTTAACTTGTCTGATGAATGGATAGCATCAATTTTATTGAAGGGTTTGCTATCGGAATATAATCCTATGATTATGAGTATTGAAAGCTCAGGTAAGACAATAACATCAGATGCTGTCAAGTCAAGGTTATTACAGGATGTTAAATTTGAGACGCAAATTTCGAATATAGCTCTAGCAACAAAGAAGCAGTTTAAAAAGAAGGACATTAAAAATATAAAATGTTTTAATTGCAAGCAATTTGGGCATTATGCCACAAAATGTCCAAATCGTCAAAATATCAGTCAATGTTTGCTGCTTATATCGTAAAAGATTTGAGTCAAGAAAGCTGGTACTTCGATAGCGGAGCATCTGCTCATATGGCTCATTCAAAAAGTATTTTCAAACATCTTCAGAAATACGAGGGCGAAATTCGTATAGCAAATAATAAAACTTTGAAAGCCGTTGGTATAGGAAGTGTTGAAATTTATGTTGATAATCCAAATAGATATCACAAGGTATTAATTGAAGGGGTTCTATATGTTCCAGAGCTTGGTACAAACTTATTATGTAGTATGTATAAATTATGTACACCCAAAAACTCATGTGTTTACTTGGCTAGTGGTTTCACAAATTATGAGACATGGCATAAGCGTTTGGGTCATATACATCCACAATCAATGGAAAAAATGAGATTGGATGGTATGCTCACATATGAAAAACTTTCTACATTAAATTGTGTTGCATGTGCCCAAGGAAAACATGGAAGATCAAAATTTTCTAAAGAAGGTTCAAGAGCCAGTGGTATTTTAGAAATAGTTCACACTGATTTGCGTGGTCCTATGGAAGTAAAGTCAAATGGTGGAAATCTATATATGCTGACGTTTATAGATGACTACAGTCGAAAAGTTTTTACATATTTATTAAAGGATAAAAGTTCAGTTTTCGAATCATTTGTAAATTTCAAGACTCTTATAGAAAATCAAACTGGTAAAAAACTTAAATACGTAAGATCAGATAATGGTGGCGAATTTGTTAATCAGAAAATGTCTTGTTTCTTAAAAAAATTTGGAATAATTCATCAAAAAAGTGTGCCTTACAGTCCGCAGCAAAATGGTCTTGCAGAGAGGATGAACCGATCAATAATTGAGAAAGCTAGGTGGATGTTATATGATGCAAAGCTGCCTAAACATTTTTGGGGAGAAGCAGTAAATACAGCTTGCTATTTAATTAATTGAATTCCACATCGAATTACTAAGAAGTGTCCAGATGAGATATGGTTTGGAAAAAAGCCAAATTTAAGTCACTTAAGAGTTTTCGGTTGCAGCGCAATGGTACATATTCCGAATCAGAAAAGAAAAAAATGGGATCCAAAATCTAAAAAAATGATTTTTGTTGGATACTGCAATGAATCGAAAGGTTATCGGTTATACGAACCGACAAATAAGGGTATAACAGTAAGTCGTGATGTTATATTTTTCGAAAGAGAATTCAAATCCATTAATAATGAGAACTCGATTGAAAAATACTGGTTTTCTGTTCCATCTTTAGAGAAGACAATAGAAGCTCAAGGATCATCCGAAAATCCAAATAATGATGAAGATAATGTTTCATTGTTATTTTCATCATTTACAGAAGATAACAATGAAGTGGGGGATATATGCGACATTGACATCAAAATAGCAGAAATTCCGAGGCGTAGTGAAAGGTTAGCAAAGAAAACTCAAAGTGGACTTATTGCAAAAAATTATGTTACTGAAGATCCTTGTACTTATGAAGAAGCCTTATGTCATCCAGATAAAGAAAAATGGTTAAAAGCAATTAATAACGAGATTAAATCCTTAGAAATCAATAATATTTGGACAGAAGTGAATTCTTGTAATTATAAAAACGCAATAAAAATAAAATGGGTTTTTAAAATTAAAGATGAGCCAGATGGTTCAAAAAGATATAAAGCACGTCTTGTGGTTAAAGGCTATACACAAAGGAAAGGCATAGACTATGAAGAAACATATTCTCCGGTGATCCGATTTACATCTTTAAGAATGCTCTTTGCATTGGCAGCTAAATACAACCTAGAAATGGAACATATGGATGCTATAACAGCATTTTTACAGGGAGAATTGAATGAAGAAATATATATTCAAAAACCAGAAGGTGTGAAGTGTTTAAACTCAAATGCAATTCTTAAACTTAACAAGGCTTTGTATGGATTGAAGCAGGGAAGTTTAGTATGGAATAATAAATTAGATAAAGTTTTGCAAAAGGTTGGATTAAAAAAATCAGAAATTGATCCATGTATTTATTATAATATTAACAAAGCAAGCCGAACATACTTGGCAATTTATGTTGACGATATACTGATTTTGAGCAATGACTTAAGATTTCGTGAGATCATAAAAACAAGATTATGGAAGAACTAAATATAAATTTACTTGGAGAAGTTAAAAAATGTTTAAATATAAGAATTACCAAACGAAATGGAAATATATTTTTAGATCAAGAAGAATATATTGAAAAAATACTCGATAAATTCAATATGTCGGATTGTAATACTGTTCAAGTACCTATGGATCCAAATCAAAAGCTTAAAAGGCATGAAGTAGTTTCAAATGAAAATTATCCCTATCAACAAGCAATTGGAAGCTTAATGTATTTGACGCAGTGTACAAGGCCTGCTATTTGTCATGCTATAAGTTTTTTAAGTCATTTTAATAATAATCCAAGTCCAGAACATTGGAATGCTGTAAAAAGAGTGTTCAGGTATATAAAAGGAACCAAACAATTTAAACTTTGCTTTAATAAAGATGGTAATGATAAGATAGTTGCATATTCTGATGCTGATTGGGCTAATGGCATTAACGAGAGAAAGTCAATTACGGGATACGTTGTTATTTTACAATCAGGAGCGATTTCCTTGAGCAGTAAAAAACAGCAGACAGTTGCATTATCTTCAACTGAGGCAGAATATATGGCAATGTCTGCAGTTACTCAAGAAGTTATGTATTTAAGAAAGCTACTATATGAACTAGTTCCAGATATTACAAATGACGTAACTCCTATATATTGTGATAATAGAAGTGCAATAGCATTAACGAGCACCAACATTTACCATGTTCGGTCAAAACACATTGATGTAAGACATCATTTTATAAGAGAGAAGAAAAAAGATAATCAAATCGACTTCATACCAATAAGCACAGATGAAATGGTTGCAAATTTTTTGACAAAAGCAACAACTGTACCGAAACATACATATTGTTTTAAAAAAGTGGGTTTAAAAGTTTTAAAGTAAATTTGAGTGGGGGTGTTGTAGTCTAACAAATTATACCTTAAAATTATCCACCTAATATATTTTAATCTAGTAACGTACTGAACTTATGTATTATTTTTTTATTACAGTAAAATTTATTATTCATTTCCGTGTTAATATATCAAATAGAAAACATCGCCTTTCATCTTTCAATAACAATTACATGCAAATTAATTTTTTTTCTTAAAGTTTCTTGTTTTAACTTTCTGTGTTATATTCTTATATCTATGTATATAGACATATTCAATTTCTTATAGGTATATATACCAATTTTTAGTTAATTTATTTTTGTATGTCTTTTTTTTATTATTTGTTTGTTTTTATTTCTTTTCTTTTTGTCCTTTTGTAATGGGTTAATATTTTTAATTTTTTTCGATGGCGCTAAGTAATTTAGGCCGTTCTTCAACACATAAAATTGCTACTTTATGTAGGAATTATTTACATTTTTAATCGGCGCTATGCACTAGACCGAGTACGTGTTAGACATGAATGATAATGATCTATTTTCAGATTCATCAGATACTGTAATTGATGGAATAATATAAGAACCGTCCCTTATGCACTTCGTTGGTCGATAAATATAATCTACATAATATTATGCATGTACATAGGTGCGTCAGTCTATGCTTAATGTGTATTCATTTGAGCACTAAATATCTACTGATCCCGCAAGGAAATACATAAGTACATTCTTAATACGCTCAACCTGAAACATGCAATTGATCTGTGAAGCCAAAAGAAAAGAAATAATATTTTAATTAATTGAAAATTTGTACGTATGTAAGTCCATACGTATGTAAATGTATAGGAAGATGTAATTTATAAATAAAATAGTTTTTCCTATAAAAATACCTTTACGAATCCGCACAAATTTTAATTATATTTGCATTAATTTTTCCCAACAGAAAGAAAATTGCCGGGCGTTCACTATGTCTTAGGTAACTTCAATCCAATTTACTGCTTTTTATTATGAGTGCCGTAAAAGGTATTTACTACATGACTTTAGAAACCGTTCAAGTAGACGGTAGAAGTGATTCTATTCAATCTTATTTTAGATTCGCTAGCTTGCGGTGTGGAAAATATCACATTACTTTCTAAAATAATTTGGCGGTTCTCATCAACGAACATAAAGACAAACGTCAAGTACGCGATAGTAGCAAAATTAGTAACTGTGAGTGTTACCATCAGATGTCGTTAACAACTCACCGATAGTGAAATGGGTAACTCATCACCGTTTAAATTTAAAAATGCACTAGTAAGAAGAGAGTCATGTAGGACTATATATTCACATATGTCCTCTACCTGACGCATTCACACTATGGAGAAATCTGTTAAAATCTAGTGCAAGCGCTATTACATTTCTAGTTGACGGAGCAAGGAATAGGCCGCTCCATTCGTAACCATATGTTGACCGAATGTTAAATAGTATGGTGAAGTGCCTATAGCTGAATGAGTAGCGGATCTTAACGCACAACTTATATTACTTAAGAACTCATGCCAATTTTTCTGATCTGGTTTAACATATGACTTGATGGCAGACAAAACTGACCTATTTACTCGTTCGGAGGCATTGCGTTGAGGTGCCTGGGTAGCAGTAAATAAATGATTCATACCGTATTTCTCTAAAAATTTGGTGAATTGTCGAGATTTTAATTTTGAACCATTATCAGAAACAACGATTTCTGGAACGACAAATGTGTGAAACAACTCTTGTTCTAGGTATTTTATAGCAACATCAGATGATAATTTCCTTACCGCTCTCAAAAAGGGAAATTTTGAATAGTGGTCCAAAGCAATAAAAATACAAATGTTTCCTGATCTCGACCGTGGATATGGGCCCAGGAAATCAATGAAGATTTTTTGAAAGAATCGTTGCGTTTGTCCAGTCTTCCCCATAAGTGGTCTTAACGTACTATTTGGATGTTTTGTGGTTTTACAAATCTCACAGTTATTTACATAGTTTCTTACATCTACCGCTAGGCGTGGCCAGAAAAAGAAACGTTTTATTAATACCACCATGTGCAGCTAATGTACCATTGTGTGCCTTAAACAATATCTCTGGAACCATTTCGTTTGGAATCCAGGGTTTCCAGGATAAGTCATCGTGCAGTTGTTCTCCTGTGGCGTGTTCAGTACGTCTATAAAGAAAACCATCCACTATTTTTAGGTCCGATAGCTGTTAAATTTTTTTTTGTGCTAATTTTGTCCAAAAGTTGCCGATAGTCATCTGATTGAAAATGCGCAGAGTTTAGGTCTATGAATATTCCTGTATCATGCACTACGTTCAAACTACCTCGCCTATGCTGAATGGTAAACTTGTACCCCTGTAACTTTAATGCCCATCGAGCGAGGCGCGTGCTTAGGTCTGTTTGCGACATAAGCCACTTCAACGACGCGTGATCAGTAATGACAGTGAATTCATGACCTTCCACATAGGGTCTGAACTTTTTAAAGCAAAGCAAAGCCGCCAAGCGTTCTTGTTCCGTCACCGAATATTTTTTTTGGGCTTGATTAAGTTTTTTTGACATAAATTCTACGGGGATCTCTTCGCCCTCCGCATTCTTCTGGACTAATACTCCTCCTATATCCGTTGTAAAGGCGTCGAAATGTATGTAAAACGGCTTTGAAAAATCCAGGCTATGTAGAACTAAAGCGGTTACCTTCTAACAAATCGAATATAGGAGTGGTAATAAAAGCATAGTCCTTAATAAATTTTCGATACCACCCGTCATTCCCAGAAATCTTCGAACTTGTTTTATTGATCTGGGAACTGGGAAATCTTTTATGGCCGACACTTTATGCGGATCCATCTGAATTACTCCTTTACCCACCACATGACCTAGGTACTTGACTTCTTGAACACAAAAGTGACTCTTTTCAATATTTATGGTTAGTCCTGATTCTTGAATTCTCCTCGCCACTATTCTTAGAACTTCAAGGTGCCTTTGAAACGATTCCGATATAAGCCGGCGGTATGACTTTATCCATTAATCGTGACATGGTCTGAGGGGCGTTACATAGCCCGAAGGGCATTACAGTAAAATGATACAGCCGTCTCCCAGGAACAGTAAACGCCGTCTTGTCTCCAGACCCTGGCTCTAGCAGAATTTGCCAAAAAGCATCCTTAAGGTCTAAGCTGGTTATAAATTCAGCCTTCAGGAGTCTACTCAATATACCATCAATTTGCGGGAGAGGATAAGCATTGCCTACCGTTACCGCGTTCAATTTTCGGCTATCCAAGCAGAGCCTATTCTTCCCGGGCTTTCTATGTAACACTACTTGTGAGGACCATGCGCTGTTGGATTCCTCGATCACACCAAGGGCCAACATGCGATCTAACTCATCGTATATTAATTTCTCCACAGCAGGAGAAACAGGAAAATGTCTCTGCTTTATTGGCTTAGTATCACCAGTGTCAATAACATGGCATAGCACACCAGTTTTACCCAAACCTTCTTTAGAGAACGAGGGAAACAAATTGACAACCTGTTGCAGATGTTATTGCTGAGATAACGAAATGGGAATCATTGTCTTTAATTCACTAACAGCAAAGGACGAATTGGATAAACTAAACTTTTCTAAACCCACAGGGAGTAAATCATACAGATGCCAAAAGTCTATGCTCAAAAATAAGTTTTTTTTTCAAGCTAGGTATGATACAGATGGTAATAGGTTTTTCTATTTCTTTAAAAATTATCATTGTTTCAATACCACCCACATCTTGATTTCTGCCATCTGCCGTTTTAATAGATGATTTCAACTTACGGTAGTGGACTCCGGAGACAAAAATTCACGCGCTGCCTGTGCACCTATGTAACTTATGGAAGCACCTGTATTTTTTTTATTAAAAAGAGTCACCTCAGCATACGGCCATACGTCATTTGGGCTATCCAAAACAGAGGCTACACACTTCTGCTTGAATTGTTTAATCTTTTGCCAAAAGTTTCTAACACGAAGAGCCGACCGAGAGAGTTTGTTGGGCTGGTTAAAAATTCTACTTCGTGCTTCTTGATGCTCCTTTAGTCTAACGTGAAATGGCTTGAAGTGATGGGGAATATCTACGTCGGATACCTGACTAGCTGGGGTTGAAATACAAGATCTATGATTAAGAATATTATCTACTGAACTTTGCGGACTATCTGATGGCTTATTTTCAATTCTGGCAGGATTATGACATATTGAGGTTATGTTTCCCTTTCGGTGGGCGTTTTCCTGTGCACATATTTCTGTGCACTGGCTTGGTAGTTTTTTGACTGGCATTTGCCACATCCATAACAGAATACTGTACGAACGGACAAGCTATCTTGGTATTTATGACCAGGCCTTTGGCAATTCCAACATATTAGGTTAATTTCGGCAACTTCCGCACTATCGCTAATTACACATTCTACCCTGCCATCACTTTCTATTTCCGAAATACGCTTATGCAACGAGAGTGTCCCCGAGAAACTAACGCCATATT
Organism: Linnaemya vulpina; assembly: GCA_963675445.1. Lineage (NCBI taxonomy): Eukaryota > Metazoa > Arthropoda > Insecta > Diptera > Tachinidae > Linnaemya > Linnaemya vulpina. Next base: position 71,988,826 of record OY776276.1, on the reverse strand, counting down.
TGCTTTGCAAATCGGCTCACGTATTCTGCATATATCGCGAAGATGCATAGATATGAGTGTTCAAAATTGCATGTTGTATCTCCGGTAACAAATTACGTTTCAATATTTTTACAAGGGTAGCGTCATCCAAAGGATCGTTTAGACGGTCAATTAATTCATTTACTGACTCATAAAAGCTATCGAACGACTCATTAGGTTTTTGTTTTCGATCTCGATTTAATTCTAAGTAATAAATATCTGTACGAGAGTCTTTATACTGCTCCCTAAGTGCTTTACATAGTTTAAACCAAGTGATTCTTGGCTCTCTTTGGTGAAATCGGCAGAACCACTCATTAACTTTTCCTTCAAATAGCGATCTGGCATTATTACATAATAAATCGAAGTCGCCATTTAAGGTCTGCACAGTCAAAGCCTCAACTCTGTATATTAAACTGTCAACAGACAAGCTATTCATTAAACCGCAAAATTTTATTCTCCAATTAGAAATAGTCTGCAAGACTTTGTCGGGGCGGACATACAAATCAGATAATGGTGAGGATCTAGATGGATGTTGACATGACCTACCAGTAGATATAATGTTATCTAGGCGGGAATTAGTAGGGGGTTCTTGCGCTGACGCTCTTGGGTTAATGCCCAATAGGTCTCTAAAAGTCTGCTGCTCCACAGATGGCAACGTTTGCATACTTGGAGATGGTCTTGCAGCTACTGGGGAGGGGTGTATAATTACTGGCTGTTGTGTGCGATTGGATACACTCGAACTGAGTCTGTCAAGACTTGCTTGAATATTTTTCTGAATTAAGGAGGCTATATGGTTTTTCAAATCTGAAAATAGTTGAGCTGGATGTCCTACGACAATTGAAGAAACCATTTCCTTCAATGGTTCACTCTGACTCTAACGTAGATGGATTACTGGCTTTGCAGCTTGAACTGGAGAATTTAGATTCGAATGAACTCCAACCGATTGCACTGCTCGAGTGCCTTTGCCACCATTTTCATTTGAAGTTGCTCCGAATGAGGAGCTAATAATCTCAAAAGGTTGCGTTGTACTTTGATCAGAAGTCTTAGAACGTGTTGTTATTGTGGGGGTGCTTTCTGTCAGCAGTTCACTAACAATTCGAGCATTACATGTTGGACAATAAGGTCTAAGTTTTAAGCTTTTTGCTAAGCAAGATTTACGAAATATATGATTGCATCCAGTGTGAACTTGGCTGTGTTTAGATAATACAATATTATAACATAAATTACAAGCGGGCTTATCAACGACATCACTAGTATCCCTATTCATTTTGCACTGGTCAATGCAACCAGAAATAAAAAAAAGATTAAAAAAATGAAAAGAAAATACTCAGACGACACCAAAGTATATACACGTATGTATGTCTAATGTACATCGAGCGTATATTTTCTATAAATATCTATGCCGAGCGAGTGACTCATTCTGTAAGTAGTGTTTCGAACCAAAGTAATCGAATAATAATTATTACACTAAAATTAGTATCATTCATTTGATGACTGTTTGGTTTTATACGTACTAATGGATACACCACGCTGGATAAAGAAAAGCTTCCTTTCTAGAAATTCAACAATACATATAGGACCCGCAAAGGAGAAGAAATAGAGAAATTAGAAAAGAAAAAAACTCTCCGAGGCAAAACTCAAGCACTAAGGCTTTCTTTTTTTTCACAGAAGAATCACCTTGAGTAATTTCATTTGGTCCAGTTTTATGCGGTTACTCCTGGCTTATTTGTCCAAGACATAAATTCCTGCTATAATTAAGGACTCTATAAAAATTATAAGTAAATTGAACGATCCAATAAGCTAAACTTCACGGTAATTATCGAGGTTCTACTTTAAATCTACAGATAATAAGGTCCAGTAAATATTAAATTACCACAGACGTAAGAAAAATAAAGGGAGAGTAGAGCCGAACAGCCAGCTTTCCACATACTTGAGGTCCGATCTTGTGGAAATAATGTATGGCCCTTTCACGGCTATTCGGGCCTCACGTTGGGCGCCAAAATTTATACTGTAGCATACAACGGGTGTTCTGTTGAATGAAGATATCTTTTTAGAAGCGTTCACAAGCGCATTACATGCATGTTAACCAGCCTTATTGCTCGTCGTAGGGGGATTCGTTGCCTGTTGCCTCATACAGCCTTCGCTACAGCAAAATTTAAATAATTGCATGCAACCATATATAGTTATGATACTCATTGATTATCGTATCTGAGTATTGAAAGGGATTATATATAATATGGGACCAGACGGTGTATTAATGAAAGGTTCTAAATATGAAGTTTTGAACTAGGTTTTAGACATTATCCACCTAATTTGTTGCCCATCCTGCCGTAGTTGCTAATTAAACTCCATCCTGAGCAAATTCTGTTAGTAATCCTTTTAAAATTCACAGCGTAGGTACACATGTACAAACAAATCAAACAGTACAAGTTAGTTTAGGCACACATATTTATTTTTTTCTGCAATTCACGGCAACCTGCCTTACTTAGAACTAATAACAATATTCATACTTTTAATATAAGGAAACAATCTTGTTTAAATTCTTACATCTAAAAAAAAAATTACCCTGGCGAACTTTGAAATAAACGGAATAAAATTTTTTTTTAAGCACTAATTGGAAAAATAAGGAAAAAGAAAAGAAATTATATACTATATATGAGGTATTTTTCTTTTGGTTTTTTCTGTTTTTTTTTATACTAAAACAAAATTAAAGGAGTGTGGCTAATAATTAATTTATGCTTCATAGTGCAATAGTTGGAATTTCTTATCATGTAATTCTTTGACGTTTTAAATTGTCTCTATAATCAATACTTGTTAAAATTTCATTTATATCAGAGAAACTTGCATTAGTTTACTCCTTGCTCCCACGACGAAAGATCTTTCGATTAGTGTAGCAGCTTTTATCAAGAGTTAGAGATTCTAATATCGATCGCTGTAAAATTATATGAGTAAAATCTCAGCTTAAATGGTCTATCGCTAGCACCATAAAGCACGTCTTTCGTAAAGAATTAAATCAGAATTAATGTAACAAATTTTGATTTTAGACTTGGTGTTGTTATTGTCTTTTCTGTACTGTTTTTTTTCTCTGTTTTTCCCAATTCAATTAAATTTCACCTGACCACGTATATGCATGTAATACAATTGCATACGTTCTCTTGTTTGTGGTTTTTTTCGCTTTTATGTACATTAAATAGAAGCTTTGCTCTTATTAAATGAGAACAGCTCTGCACGTCTGAGCAAGGATTCCGAAAATATTACATATATATATATATATATATATATATATATATATATATATATATGAGTATGTAAAGATTTAACTGGAATGCAATTGTTTTACATTCAAATTGATTTTTTTTCTTAAAGTTTCTTGTTTTAATTTTCTGTGTTATATTCTTATATCTATGTATATATACAATTTTTAGTTTAATTATTTTTTTGTGTTTTTTTTATTATTTGTTTTTATTTGTTTTCTTTTTGTCCTTTTGTAATGGGTTAATATTTTTAATTTTTTTCGATGGCACGAAATAATTTAGGCCGTCCAACACATAAAATTGCTACTTTATGTAGGAATTATTTACATTTTTAATCGGCACTATGCACTAGACCGAGTACGTGGTAGACATGAATGATAATGATCTATTTTCAGATTCATCAGATACGGTAATTGATGGAATAATGTAAGAACCGTCGCTTATGCACTTCGTTGGTCGATAAATATAATCTACGTAAGATTATGCATGTACATACGTGCGTCAGTCTATGCTTAATGTGTATTCATTTGAGTATTAAATATCTACTGATCCCGCAGGGAAATACATAAGTACATACTTAATACGCTCAGCCTGAAACATGCAATTGATCTGTGAAGCCAAAAGAAAAGAAATAATATTTTAATTGATTGAAAGATTGTACGTATGTAAGTCCATACGTATGTAAGTCAATACGTATGTAATCTTTCAAAAGAGAAAGAAAATTGCCGGGCGTTCACTATGTCTTAGGTAACTTCAATACAATTTACTGCTTTTTATTATGAGTGTCGAAAAAATGACTTTACTAAATGACTGTAGAAAGCGTTCAAGTAGACGATAGAAGTGATTCTATTCAATCTTATTTTAGATTCGCTAGCTTGCGGTGTGGAAAAATATCACATTACTTTCCAAAATTTGGTGGTCCTCATCAACGAACATAAAGACCAACGTCAAGTACGCAATAGTAGCAAAGTTAGTAACTTTGAGTGTTACCATCAGATGTCGTTAACAGCTCACCGATAGTGAAATGGGTAACTCATCGCCGTCATGTAGGACTATATATTCACATATGTCCTCTACCTGACGCATTCACACTAAGGCGAATTCTGTTAAAATCTAGTGCAAGCGTTATTACAGGACTATGAAGTTTCATTTCGCTTACTAATATGTAAATAATGTACCAGTACACTTTAATAGGAACAAAAATGTACTTATGTGTAAAGAAATGTTTTAATACTTCTAAAAGCTTACAAAATGTTTGGTTCTTTGAAGAGAAGTTGTTCTGAATTTAGTGACCTTTATACTCTGAATCATACATATATTTAACATACCTTAGTTAGAATATACGGCTGCAATTTGGAATACTCTCGCGTCAAATCTTATTTACCGTATTGAGATATTGCAGCTTACTTTCGTTAAGTTTGCAACAAGTTTAGTTACTGCCCCATGAGTCCAAATGCTTGCTTATAGGACTACGTATTGCGCAATGTCGTAGAGAAGTCCAAGCAGCCCTACAGATTTATGATATTATTAATGTCCTGATTTACTTAATTCTGTACCGTTTTACATTCCACCAAGGAATCTTAGACTGGGTATGCTTTTTGATTTACCTTCTCATCGGACTAACTATGCGCGTAATAGAAATCTTAATTCACAGAAACAGCATAAATCTTTTATTGAATTCAGCATTGATAAAATGCTTCTTTATTATCAAATAATTTAATTATTGTCATTTGAATTTGTTCTTTGTATAAAGGTATGTTTTTTTGTGATAATTTTACTTCGTTAAACCACTTTAATTTAATCATTAGATTTTAAGTATCTATGTTAACTATTGGTCTGGAAGGTTTCATATGCGACCATAGACTGAAACAACAATAATTGCTTAAAATACTATTTTAGCACTACCTATAGCTAAATCAATATGTATTTTATTTATATTGAAGAACACTTTTTTTTGTATTTTATTCGACCTTGTTTTTTAACTTAAATTCTTGTTATAATTATTCTAGAGCCTGAAGAATAATTATAACAAGAATTTAAGTTATAATGAAAAACATTTTTAGTGACTGTAGCGAACAAAAAGTATTTACGATATGTAAATGCTACTAAAACTAGGGGCGTATGTACTTACATATATATGTATTTATGTTATGCATTTATCATTCATACGCACATACATACATATGTATGAACATGAAATAATTTTTACATAAATGTATACCCATAATAAGTATGGATACCATTTAAATCTATTTATGCTATTATACCCATACATATTTATGTATTTCTTTATTATAAATCTGTATGTATTTATGTACCTGAGTATGTGTATACATATGCAAATATTCATGTATTATCTTAAATGTGTTTTCACACATATATTATAATTAAAGTACCGAAAAACAGAGCTAAAATGCCCCCATTTCTTTTAACATAAAATCACTGGCTTAAAAATATCACTTAATAACGTTAGGAAATTCTATTTTATACATGTTGAGACGTGCTGTCAACGTTACAGTAAATCATAAAGAAAACGATCAGCTGTTTCGTTACGCGGCGTGAACGTTCCGCTAATTCTACCTAAAACCCTTTATTTTGTATATAATTATACTTTTAAATAAAGCTAAAGCTGCTCTTAAAAGCTGTTTAATTAATTAATTAACTAGAGAACCAACAACTATATTGAAACAACAGGACCGTCAAGCCGTAACAAAAAGCATACCAAAAAGAAGGACCGAAGAAACGAGTTTATAAAAAAAGGAACATTCTATCCTATTATATTTAAAGTAAGAGTAAAACGAATACTGTGAAAAATAAAATAAAAAACTAGATATATAATAGATTTTTTTTGCCATTATATAATATATAATTTAGAGAGTGAAAAGTGTGTAAAATAAAATAAAGCACCAACCCTAATTTTATTTGAGCGATTAAAAAAAAAATGGACTCATAAAAGTTCAGCTTAATTTTAGATTGCATCAAAAACATAGGTGCATTAGATGGTTCATACAGAAGTCAGTTGTCAGATTTTCGTCACCAAGTAGAAAATATTTTACCAAAAATTCAAGAATTCTATGTAAACCGTAGGAAAATATTAATTAATTACGCAAAGGGTTAAATATTGGGGAAATGTAGAGAAGCTCGGAAAACCTAGTGATTGGAACCAACTTAAAGAAATTAAAAATATATTTTGGGGAGAAGAAAGTTATAATATTCTAACGGATAGACTTAAATTATGTCGAACGACCGACACCACAGAAATACGAATATATCGATTATCAGAGAAGCCGGACACTTGAATTACAAAGTAATAAAGAATAGAAGTAATAAGTGGAATCATCAAAAGTTTAAATCAAATAATGCCAGATATGGCAACAATAGCATAACAGGGAGTTATAACAGACGAATTATTAAAGACGGAATAGTCAATCAGAAAACTTCCAGAGACAAAAGCCTTAACATACGTCAAGATATATACTTCTAATGGATATTGGGTCCTCAAATTCTTCAAAAGAAACCCTTAAGAACTTTCCTATATAGTAATAGAATCTCCAATAAGAAAACTGTACCTTGTGGTTGGCAGTGGGGCAGAATTTAGTATTTTAAATGTAAAAAATATCTCTGCAGCCAAAAGCCTTAGGGAAAACATTTGTAATAACACAACTTTGTAAATTTCCACTTTTTAAAGAATTCAAAAGAGAGAACTATTATTGCGAGTTTTTGGAGATCGAACTTCAAAACGGTTATGACTGTTTAATAGGAAATAATATATAACAAGGGCTGAAATGTGATTGGCAACTTATTCCAGGTATGACTGTTTAATATTAAATAATATATTACAGGGACTGAAAACTACTATTGATTATCGGAATCGGCAACTTATTCCAGAAGATGAAACCTTGCAATTATTTATTAATAAAGACGAAGAAGTCTATCATTATATATATTATAGGGAAAACAAAATATAACTAGGGAAAAATGAAGTAATAAGAGAAAATTTTCTTTCCTATGTAAAACCAGATCATTTGAGCAATTTCAAAATAAACAAATTAAGGCTAACTTTATCTATATATATAAAAATAAGTTGCTTTGTGTTAGCAATTGATGTTCTCCGGAATGCGTGAACTAAAGTTTATATGAAAGGTGACGTCAATACCAAGGTTTTTATGTAAATACAGTATCTGTATGTGTATTGGTTTATGAGTTATAGCCATTTTAGTGAACACTGCAATCATTTCGAAATATTTGAGTTTATATTTTGAAAAACTGAAATACATTTCGTTTTTAAATACATTACAATTAAATTTTGGTCAAACCATTAATTTAATTTATATACTTAACTTTTCTAAATCACAACTTCGGGGATCTATGAAATAAATTACATATAAATACAACACTAAAATCATAAATATTTAAATACATTATGCACAGCCCACATCATATGCATGAGTACGCGCAGGATGCAATGACTTATGTGCGTCATTAAGGCCGACCAGATTTATTTATAACATTTACGTGTAATCCGCAATGAAGTGACATTAAAGATAATTTATTCGCTGGCCAAAGTCCTACAGACCGCCATGATATCACTTCCCGTGTTTTTGAAATAGTTTTGGTGATAAAGTGTTTGGTGAAGTCAAGTTCTGGATGTATTCTGTGGAGTAGCAAAAGCGTGGTTTGCCACACGGTCACATTTCAATATGGTTGGTGAATAAGATCACATCGCATAAAGTTGAAAATGTTATATGTTCTGAAATTCCAGATCAAACAAGTGATCCTGAATTATATGATGTTGT
>OY776276.1:71828258-71978258 GCA_963675445.1 Linnaemya vulpina | reverse complement strand
GAAGATTCAAATTGGCGGCCACGATCCGAAGTCATTCGAGCTGGGATACCGAACCTCGAAATCCACTGAGCTAGGAGAGCTTTTACGACTGCATCAGCTGACATGTCAGGAATCGGAACTGCCTCCGGTCAACGAGTGAAACGGTCAATAATTGTTAGGCAATATCGTTGGCCTTCACATAATGGGAATGGACCAACGATGTCTATGTTAATATGAGCGAAACGTTCTTTCGTCGGCTCATATTTGACGGGAGCTGAACGAGTATGTTGCTGAACTTTCGAGCGCTGGCATTGTAAACAATTTCGTACGAAAACAGCAGCATCTTTCCGAATCCCAGGCCAACAAAATCGGTTGGTGACGAGTTTAGTTGTGGCCCGAACACCTGGATGAGACAAATCGTGGATTTTTGCTAAAATTTGTTGACGAAACTCCTTCGGGATGCAAGGGCGAACTCGAGATGTTGTTGTGTCACAGATAAGCTCATCGTTGCAACCTGGGATTGGGAAATATTTCAACTTCAGAGAAGTGGATGTAGTACCTTCGTTTTTAATCATTTTTTGAAGCTCTTCGTCCATTTGTTGAGCCGCTGCAATACGGGTGTAATCTACAATTTGACTTATTGAGTCGATGCGGGACAGCGCGTCGGCAGTGACGTTTGCTAGACCAGGCGTATGGCGAATATCTGTCGTGAATTGACTGATAAAATCGAGCTGACGAATTCTGCGCGGCGAGGCTTTTTCAAGTTTTTGTTGAAACGCAAAAATAAGCGGTCGGTGATGGGTAACTATGTAACACCGCCGTCCTTCTATCATATAACGGAAATGACACACGGCTTGATACATCGCTGCTAGCTCCCGATCTACGTTGAATATTTTTGTTGAGTACTCGTAAACTTTTTAGAGTAAAATGCCAAAGGTTGAAGGTTTCCATTAATTTTTTGATGCAAGGCTGCCCCCACTGCTGTATCAGATGCATCAACATACAACGCCAACTCGGCGTCAGAAGCAGGATGCGCTAAGAGAGCAGCGTTGGCCAGTTCGCTCTTACAGCGGTCGAAAGCATTTGATACGATATCGCATGTGGCAAGAACTTCCTGTAAAAGTTTACCATGGCGATAAACCTCTTAAGCTCTTGAGCCACTTTGGGTTTTGGAAAATCCAGTACAGCCGCAACTTTTTCGGGCAGAGGGCGAATGCCGTCAGCGTTGACCAAATGTCCGAGAAATTTTATTTCGCTTTTCCCAAATTCGCATTTGTTTACGTTTATTGTGAGGTGATTGTCTCGAAGACGACGAAAAACTGCGATTAGATCCTGACGATGCAGTTCGGCCGAAGCTGATGCGACGCAAATATCGTCGATGTACGGAAAAACGAAATCAAGGCCTCGCAACACCTCGTTTATTAACCTTTGAAACGTTTGTGCGGCGTTGCACAGGCCGAAAGTCATGAATTTGAACTCGTAGAGTCCGAATGGGGTTCTAATATCCGTTTTCGGGACGTCATCGGGAGAGATCGGTACCTGGTGGAAGGCTTTCTGAAGGTCAATCTTTGAAAAAATTTTCTTACCTCTCAGATTTGTTGTAAAATCCGTCAGATACGGCAGAGGGTACCGATCTGCCAATGTGCGAGCATTTAGAGCACGGTAGTCTCCGCATGGCCTCCAGGTACCGTCATTCTGCTTTACCATATGGAGCGGACTTGACCAATTGCTGTTAGACGGTTGACAAATACCAGTTTTTATTAAAAAATCAAACTCGGATTTAGCGGCCAAAAGCTTCTCCGCCGAAAGACGTCTCGGTCTGCAAAAAACGGGCTGACCAGTTGTTTCAATTTTGTGCGAAATAGAAGATTTTGTTGCTGAACCATACGGCGTGAGCTTGGTGATGTCAGCGAATTGCTCCAAAATGTCGGCGTAAGAATTATTTGTGTCGTACGTTTTGATGACGGCTGCTTCGAAATGCGATAAGGATGTTAGTTGTGAGACGAGTCCGGTTATGTTTTCGATCAGGCGGTTACGACGCAGATCGATTAACAAATCGTAGTGTTTGATGAAATCGGAGCCGATAATCGGTGACGTCACGTTTGCGATTACAAAAGATCAGTGAAAGTCTCGGCGCAAGCCTAGGTCCAATTTAATGCGCTTTTCTCCGATGACCTTAATAGGAGAACCATTGGCGGCGTATAAAACAACAGCTGTCGGACGGACATCAAACGACTTCGACGTTAAGGGCAGGACGGATACATCGGCGCCACTATCGACCAGAAAATTTTTATTACTATATATGTCTCTCACCTGTAAGCGAAAAATTTGAAATTTGGTGGGGGAGCTTTCGCTTGCATCCTCTACCTGTCTACCAAGTCAGTTGTTGGAAGTGACGGCTGCACGCTGCGTACTCTGCCGACGCTTATGTCTGCATGGGCTTCGGCACTTTTGAGCGCTGCGGCCATACTTCTTGTGGTACCAGCATTCATTACCAGAAGTGTCGCTTTGGTATGTTTGGGGACTTTTAGAACGGTTGCGTTGTGTACTTGGTCCACGTGAGCGTGATCGTGTCGAAAGTCTTTCAAATTTTTTGCTTAACTCAATTACAGCTGCACGTAGTTCGCTGATTTCGTTTGGTGCTTGCGACTGAACACGTTGAATTTGGTTCGGTGCCATGGCATCGACAATTGAATCGGCAATTTTCGTGAATTCAGTTGGGGGCCAGACGAGGCAGCGGTCCGTTTGTGGCAGCGTTGCAATTACATCAGCCAACTGGGAAATAACATTCGGATCCATCGCTGCTAATATTGTTGCGGCCTTCGTTTATCGGCGGTTATGCCAGAGGCCGTGAACCAGAAGTCCAGTGGTAAACCAAGCCTCGATATTTGTGCTCGACATTGCGGGCACCGGCAACCTGGCATACACGGCGCTAACATTGGCAGCAGATGATTGCGAAAGACCACTATCGTTAGCGGCTGCGTTCCCTGCCTCGTCATGAGACATATTTTTTAACCAATGTCACGCACACACTTGTTAATAAACGCAAAATGGCTAAGAAGTTAACCCAGACACGTTGCACCAAAAAAACAAGATGGCGGAAATCCAAGTAAAATTCCAATGATTTGCAATTCTTTTGTGAGAATCGGTTCTAAAGCGGGGTCACCAATTTGGTAATATACGTTATTTATCCAATAAATAAGAATAGCTTAGGATTTCGTTGAATGTGTGCTATTTATTTAAACAAAACTTAAATTTACTTAAATACAAAATGTAATTGAGTTACATATAAAAACGATCTTAAACGCGTTGTAATATCGAAAGGAATGAAAGAATTCAGCTTTTTTTGTTCGTATTGCTGCAGAACATAAACGTCATTTTCTAGCACCCGAGTAGTTGGTGCATCGAGTAGCCGGTATCACAACGGTGATGCCATATATATATATATATATATATATATATATATATCTATATATATATATATATATATATATATATATATATATATATATATATATGTATATATATATATACAGTGCGCTCGGGAAAACGTCAACACTCGTTTACGTCAACATTCCAAAACGGCAAACCTAACGTTGTAACATTGTCTACTCTAAGACGTTAACCATACCACAAAGCTCTAAAACTTCAACTTTAAATAAAACTAAATTTTAAATTTAACAACAGTTAAAATACACCGATTTTTACACATATAGATATATTTTGTGAATATATGTGAAATTAAAAATATGAGCTCATTTAAAATGCGTTCTTTTAGTTTTAGTTTGGCTGAAAGCCTTTTTTGTTCCTTTTTGGATTTGTTTATGTTTGGTTTTAGTTTTAGGTCAATGAAAACATTTTAAAGCATACTATCAATATGTTTTCTATAAAAATTTTTATATTCAACACCCGCGGTTTTAATTTGTTGACGTTTTCCCGAGTGCACTGTAATATATATATATATATATATATATATATATATATATATATACATTCAAGTTAATACATATTGAAAAAATTTTAGTTTTTTGGGAGTTTTCTAAATCACAACTTCGGGGATCTATGAAATAAATTACATATAAATACAACACTAAAATCATAAATATTTAAATACATTATGCACAGCCCACATCATATGCATGAGTACGCGCAGGATGCAATGACTTATGTGCGCCATTACGGTCGACCAGATTTATTTATAACATTTACGTGTAATCGGCAATGGAGTGGCATTAAAGATAATTTATTCGCTGATCAAAGTCCTACCGACCACCATGATATCACTTGCCGTGTTTTTAAGTAGAAATTGAAAATGCTTATGGGTTTTTGCGTGAAATCTAAAGTGTTTGGTGAAGTAAAGTGCTGGATGTATTCTGTGGAGTGGCAAAAGCGTGGTTTGCCATACGCTCACATTTCAATATGGTTGGTGAACAAAATCACATCGCATGAAGTTGACAATGTTATATGTTCTGAAATTCCAGATCAGATAAGTGATCCTGAATTATATGATGTTGTTGTGCATAATATGATACACGATCCATGCACAGCCCACGTTATATGCAGGAGTACGCAAATAAGAAATCTGTTGAAGCTTTGGAAAGAACAATGAAAGATCTCCGAGATTACTCTGAGTTGTTTGGTGGTGCGTTGATTTCATTGCCCGTCATTCCTAGATCGGCAGCTGCCGATGAAATTAACGCTTGCTTAAAGTCTTCACATTTATTTAGATTTGTTAAAATATCACTAATTAACACTTGGTTAAAGTCTTCATATTTATTTAGATTTGTTAAAATATCGAAACTCACTATCAACGTTCGTGTTCAGTTGCAGAATAATCCATCTGCTGATAAGTTCTCTAAGCAATTGCCGAAAATTGAGAACGGTGCAATGCTGGATTGATAACATTGCCAAATAATTTTTGCCGCTTCGTACAGTCAAAAGAGGAATTTATTGAATGTGGTGCTGTACAAGTCTGTCGATACTGTTACCAATGAAGAAGATGTTTTGAATTATCCAATAGAAATTGTTGGACTACCAGGATTGCTTCCGCATAATCTCCAATAGAAAGTTGGATCCACTATTATTATGCTTCGTAATGTCAATCAACCCCGTTTGTGTAATGGTACAAGACTTGCTATTAAAATGTTGATGGCTTATGCAATTGAAGCTACTATTTTAACTGGAAAATTAAAAGGCGAAGATGTATTCATTCCATGTATCACAATGATTCCGTCTGATATACCATTTGAAGTTAAACGACTTCAGTTTCCTGTTCGCCTTGCGTTTGCGATTACCATTAATAAGGCTCAAGGCCAATCTTTAGAAATTTGTGGACTGAATTTAGTGTATCCAGTTTTCTCACATGGACAGTTCTATGTAACCTGTTCGCGCGTTTACAAACTATTGGTTTTGTATATTTACACCGAATATTGAAAAACAACAAATGTTGTTTACCACAGAGCATTACAATAAAAGCAGTTTATAACTGATTTAAATGAATTTTTTATTTTCTTTTTTGCACTACGAAATGTCCCGGGGGTTCACTAGTTAAAATATAAAGAAATATTTTAAAAGTCAGTTAAAAAATTATCATTTACAAACCACATTAAACACAAAATAAAAACTAGACATGATATGCCTATATATTCCAAAATGTACTGTTATCCAGAGGTACACAAAAAGGAAGTGAACCGGAAAATCGAGGAAATGCTTAAAAATAGCATTGTGGAGAATCAAACAGCCCATATAATAGCCCTATTTGGGTTGTTCCTAAAAAATAGAGCATCGTAATCGATTTTAGAATATTAAACGATATTATAATTGAAGACATATTCCATTCCCAATGTAGAAAATATATTTGATATATTGGGAAACTGTCAATATTTTTCTACTATACTTCTACGAATGCCTCTTGGCCATCGCAATGCACCTGCCACATTCCAGAGATTAATTGACAATATCTTTCAGGAGTTTATAGGCAGAATTTTCCTTGTCTACCTAGATAATATTATGGTATTCTCTACAAGCATAGAGGAACATAGAGAATCTCTAGGTAAAGTACTTAAATTCCTTCAACAAGCCAATCTCAAGATTCAACCGGATAAGTGTATATTCTTATCCAAGGACACTGAACATTTAGGTCATATTATTACGCCCTTCGGAACTGAAACAAATCCCAAAAACATCGAGGCCATCGACGCCATACAACTACCTAGAACGCAGAAACAGGGCAAGTCGTTCTTAGGTATAACGGGATACTACAGGCAATTTATTAGAGACTATAAAAAAATAGCCCTCCACCTCGTAAAGTATTTTTAAAAAAACTCTAAAATTAACATAAAATACCCTAAATATGTGGAAGCACTTCATACTTATCCATACAGATTTCCATAAACATTTTACGCTGACCTAATGATGCTAGCAATTTTGCACTTGGTGCAGTGCTCATGGAAGATAATAGACCTATTGCTTATTCCAGTGGTTCCCTTAACGGTCATGAACAAAGATCAATACCATAGAAAAATAATTCCTGCCCATGGTCTGCGTAACTAAACATTTTCGACCTTATTTATACGGTCGCAGAATCAGAATAAGAACCGATCATAGGCCATTGGATTGTCTAAATAACATGAATTAACCTAATTCTAATATGCAACGCTGGAAGATAAGATTAAATGAAAATATATTGTTCTTAGCTATGGGACCAGGAATTAATGAAATTAAAAATTTTTTATAGAAGAAAATTTAGGAAAATTTTCAAAGTAACAAGTGAAACTGACCTACGAAGGATGCTGCTAGAATATCTACCGGAGAAGGGACTGGCAGTTGTCGTTTGTGCAGATGACAGTCTATTTGTAAAGATTCAGGATATCTACAGGACATATTATAACGACAAGAATCTGAGAGTGTTAAGATCTAAAACGTTTTGAAAGACATTACGGACAGAGAGAGTGCCCTGAGAAAAATTAAGCCTGAACATCTTAGAAATAATCATCGCGGAATAAAAGTTTTTGAAAATTTGAAAATGGTATGTTTTTATCCAACCTTTCAAAGGGAAATTCAGAAATACATATACATGTGAGATATGTAATCTAGCCAAGTTTGATAGGAGCGTTTAACGTTACAAGTACGCCTATCAAGCAAAATGATACAGTTCATAGGGATATTTGGTTCCACAGAGGAACATAATGTACCTTACTAGTGTAGATAAGCCCACAAAGTATGCCACAGCAGAAAAACTATTACGATAAATTGATGCTTTAACGACAGTATTGGTATTATTAAAGATGCTGTCGAGTGATAGAATAATAGTGAAATCGTCAGACATTTGCTATATAGTGACCAACTGCTTAAATTGAGATACCTGGAGGGCAAGTTGGACATAACTCTGGATAGTATGTCTTCAGATAGGGATGGCATAGCACATCCAAGCATCCTAACCTCCGAAGAAATGGAACAATTCCATATCAATCTTATAAAGCTGAAATTAGCTAAAGTAGGAGTGATGTTAGATGCATCCAATTCGACCATGAATTCGATAAGGATTCCTAAAAGTTTCATAAATGTCGAAGTCAAACTACTTTGCCCAATGCCGAATAAAGAACGTTTTCATTTTGTAGGAACTGACGAAATGCATATATACATTGCTTAACCACCCAACAAACAAATTGTATATCATGATATTATAATGACAATATGCAAACAGCTAGGTTATTAACAGTTAAATTGAGATTTTATTTTTCATTTTGCCTAATAAATACTTTCATTGCTATCCAAAGATTTCTAATAGTATAAAGGCACAGAAAAAAAAATTGAGTCATATTGAATAAAAGCCGTTTGTTGGGGTTTGCTTTGTATAATATTTAATATCTTTTGTGATTTTTCAAATTCTCAAATGGTTTATAAAAGTCTCTTAATAAGATGACCGGTTTGAAACTTTTCAAAACGGTGGATGAAGTCTGCTGACGATTTGGTAAAAGCGCCAATGAAATGCATATAGACATTGCTAAACCACCCTACAAATAAATTTCATATTATAATCGTGAGCAATGTTTACTTTAATAAAAGGACAGATTTTCTACCGAGCAGTTAATAGCAATTTAACTGTTAAAGAAACTATTAATTTTGAGAAAATATCAATGCCACCTTGTGGGCATACAAAAGAAATTAAAGGAGTTGAAGTATCATAGGGATGTGTCATACGGAATAAACTTGGGAATGTTTTTTCTTGGTCGCGCTGGCCGTTGTTTTATGCCTTAAATGTAAATATAGAAAAAGCAGGCAGGACGCAAAAGTTGAGCTTGAGGTATCTTTTGAGGTCGATGTTGCTAAAGAAAGGAATAGGGCCGTAGTGCAGGGTTCACTAACACTTGCATAAGTAAAATATAGGATAATAATACAAGACTAATATATGAAGGTATTTAAAATGTATAACTTAGCCATTTAACAAAATTTATAAAAAAAAATTATAAGAAAATGGAAAAGAAAAAGTATAAATATAAACAAAAAAAATTATAATAATTTTGCTTATTCGTACATTATATCTGTTAAGTAATTAGAGAACAAAATCTTAGTCCTTGTTCCCGAAATAAATAAAAAAAAATATATATGTGTATACTTATTAAACGTAACTTTCTGTATTATACGGAAATCTAGGAGTATTTTCGACATGTGGTACAGGAGTCACATCCAAGACACCCCAACTAATAATAACGTCTGGAATATAGGGAGCACACTTTAAATTTTGTCGTTCCCACATTCTTCCAGACAGCAACGTAAACATTAAAGTTTTGACGTTGCTTATGAGCTATTTTCAGTAATTATTCAATATCATAACAACAGCAACATAAGAATAAAATGCTTATTAAGTAGATCTAGAGCAAAAACTTATTAATATAAATCAAAAAACCGCATCTCTCGTTTGTTTTTGGCGACGAGGATAACAAAACAAAAACCAAAAAGTTCAAAAAAGATGGCAATAACAATTTTCAAGATCTATTCCTAACATAGAAATTAATTAAAAATAAGATAAAGAAAACCATTTCAATTAAAGTAAGAACTTACAAACTAATTAATAAACAAGAGCTATTGTTCCCTTAAGAAGTGAAGTGAATATACATAAAAAACTTTTAAATAAAGCTAAAGCTGCTCTTAACAGTTGTTTAATTTAATTCATTAACTGGAGAAACAACAGAACGATAAAGCCGTTATCAAAAGTATACCAAAACGAAGGACCGAAGAAACGAGTTTATAAAAAAAGGAACGTTACATCCTATTCTATTTAAAGTAAGTAAGAGTAAAACAAAGACTGTGAAAAATAAAATAAAAATCTAGACAAATGACCGATTTTTTTTGTCATTGTATAATATATAACATAGAAAGTAAGTGTATAAAATAAAATAAAGCTCCAACATAATTTTATTTGAACGATTAAAAAAATGGTCGTACAAAAGTTCAGCTAAATTTTAGATTGCATCAAAAATACAAGTACGTATTTCATACAGGAGTCAGTTGTCAGATTTTCCTAACCAAATAGAAAATATTTTACCAACAATTCAAGAATTCGATGTATACCATAGGAACATATTAATTGATTATATATTAGGGAACTGTAGAGAAGCTTTACACAGACAAGGAAACCCGAGCGTTTGGAACCAAATTAAAGATATATTAAAAAATTATTTTGGCGTGAAATAAAATAACAATATTCTGGATGGATATGATATGTCGAATGAACGACACTACAGAAATATATTACTCATAAATTACGGAAATAATTAATAGAATACAGAACAGAAACTTGTTATTTGGAGACATTAAACAGAATTGCACTTCAAGCCTTTCAAAAAACTTATCAGAACCAACAAGGAGTATAATATTTGCTCGAAATCCTAGCAATATGGAAGAGGTATACAAGATTATCAGAGAAGCAGGACACTTGAATTAAAAGTAAAAAAGAATACAATTAATAATTTTAATTATCAAGTGTTTAAATCAAATTATGCCACAAAAGACAACAATAGCTAAACAAAACAAGTCAGGGAATTATTAAAGACGGAATAATCAATCAGGAAACTACCAAACACAAAAGCAATAAGGAAATTATCAAAGACAGAATAATCAATAGAGAAACTACAATAGACGGCAAGATAACTACTCAGGAAATTGTGTCAGAATATACTTCCCATGGATATTGGGACTTCAAATTTTTCAACAGAAGCCCTAAACAACTTCCCTATATAGTAATCGAATCTCCAATAAGAAAATTATAATGGTGTTCAGCCTTGGTGATAAAGTACTCTTGTAGACCTGGTGAATGTAGTAGATGTAGCAAAAATACTACTGCTTACATCACTGCAACAACAAAGGTACAAAACTTAAATTTACCACACTGTGGTTAAAAAACAAGACCAAAAGCTTTAGTAAATACTTGTGTTAAATTTACCAAAGTTAAACAGCTGATCGTTTTGCCGGCAAATATATTTGATTTTTAATTTACACGTGCATATAAGTATAAAACATGGAAAAATTTAATAAAAAACCCCTCCTGAAGCGAAAACGGGAAAAATGTCTTTTCCCGTTTGCTTGGGCATTGCGCAATGTTTAACACAAACTTTAATAACATGTAAAATATTTAACTTTTCTAAATGAAATAGAAATACTTTTTCTTTCTTTTGTCGAAAACAGCTGTTATGATATATTTGCAATGTGTTTTAAAAACGATGCTCTCACTTTGTGGTAAAAAATAGTAGTATATTTAACAGAGTAAATATAACCAGAAGTGTGATTATCGCTTATATTTTGTGGTTGACAGTAGGGCAGCATTTTAAATGTTGAAAATATCTCCGCAGGCAAGAGCCTTAGGGAAAACATTTTTAAAGAAACATCTTCGTAAATTTCCACTCCTTAAAGAATTCAAAATAGAATTTTTGGAGTTCGAACTTAAAAACGGGTATGACGGTTTAATAGGAAATAATATATTACAGGGACTGAAAAGTACCATTGATTATCCCAACTGGCAACTTATTCCAGAAGATGCAACCTTGCAATTGCTTATGAATAAAGACGAAAAAGACTATCATGATATATCTTATAAGGAAAACAAAATAGAACTAGGGAAAAGTGAAAAAATAAGAGAACATTTTCTTTCTTATGACAGATCATTTGAGAAATTTTGAAATAAACAAATTAATGCCTACTTCATTAAATTATAAAGAAATATTTCACAAATCAGATCAAAAACTATCATTTACAAACGACATTAAACACAAAATAAAAACTAGACATGATGTGCATATTTGTTCCAAAATGTATCATTATCCATAGGTACAGAACCAGGAAGTGAGCCGGCAAATCGAGTAAATGAAAATCCAACAAAAAATACCTAAAAAAATAGAGAGTCGTAATCGATTTTAGAATATTAAACAATATTACAACTGAAGATAGACTGTCCATTCCTAATGTAGAAAATATATTTGATAAAATGGGAAACTGTTAATATTTTCCTACTATTGATTTAGCTAAAGGATTCTATCAAGTTGAAATGGATCTAGGCGATATTCACAAAACAGCTTTTTCGACCGCATTTCGAACTTCTGCGAATGCCTCTTGGCCTTCGCAATACACCCTCCACATTCCAAAGGTTGATTAACAATATTTTTCAGAAGTTTGTAGACAACATGTGCCTCGTCTACCTGGATGATATTGTAGTATTCTCTACAAGCATAGAGGAACATATACAATCTATAGGTAAAGTCCTTAAACTCCTTCAATATGTCAATCTCAAGATTCAACCCGATAAGTGTCTACTCGTATTCAAGGACACTGAATATTTAGGTCAATTTATTACGCCCGAGGGAATTAATATCAATCCCAAAAAGATCGAGGCCGTCGACGCCATACAACTACTTAGAACACAGAAACAGGTCAAGTCGTTCTTAGGTATAACGGGCTACTACAGGCGATTTATTTAAATTTATTTTATTTAGTTTGAGTAACATTTTCGACCTTATTTATACGATTCAAAATAAGAACCGATCATAGGCCGTAGTCGCGGACGGTTTAAGCAAAATAGTGTACGAGAGCAAAATAAATGAGAAACAAGAAGAAACAGCCTCTGAATCAGATATTTTTATTAATTTGAATGAAATGTTCAACCCTGAAGAAAATAATGTTGAAAATGACATTGAAACGGTTCACAGTGCAGAAAATAATGATACCAATTTCATATCGATTACTGAAAAGCCCTTAAAACTTATTTAAAAATTAGATTGTTCTTAGCTATGGGACTAGGAAATTAATGAAATTAAAAATTTTTTAGAGGAAAATTTAGGTTAATTGCACTAGTAACAAGTGAAACTGACCTAAGAAGGATGCTGCTAGTATCTCTAACGGAGAAGGGACTGGCAGTTGTCATTTGACGGTCTTTTTCTAAAGATTCAGGATATCTACAGGACATATTTTGCTAATAACAAGAATCTGAGTGTGTTAAGGTCTAAAACGTTGTTGGAAGACATTATGGGAAAAATTGCAGTAAGAAAAATTGAAACTGTTTGTCATAAAAATAATCATTGCGGAATAAATTTAATTTTTGCAAATTTGAAAAGAGGTATGTTTTTACCCAAACTTACAAAGAGAAATACAGGAGCCCAATCAACCACGCGTTAAACGTTACAAGTATGCCTAACAGGCAAAATGATAGAGGTCACATGGATATTTGGTATCCACAGAAGGACATATGGCTCACAAAGTAGGCTATAGCACAAAAACTAAAAGACAGAACTTGGCTTTCTATTATTAACCGACTTAAAAAACAAATCCAATACTTGGGAAAACCAAGACTAATCGTAATGGATAATGAATTCGACACTCTAAACGTAAAGCAGTTTCATATCAGTTATCACCTAACAACTACGTACCTGAAAACTAGGAATGCATACGATGAAAGTTTCCACTCCACTCTGAACGAGAACATTAGATTCCTCAACGCCGACCTCAATAATGAATGTATTTCGAGCAATAACAGCCTACAATGATAAAATTCATGCAACGACGTGATGTAAACCAATTGATTTCCTCAACAAGCTAATCTCGACACAGGATTTGGAAAATTTTTCCGGAAAGTAACACGAAGCCAAGGAAAGGAGGATCCAGCTATTGAACCAAGGAATTACCGCCCAAAATTTTGTAACGCAGGAAAACTACATAGCAACAGATAATAACTTTAAGAAGGTTTACAAAACTCAAGTGAAAATAAGACAGAGATAACAGAACTAAATATTACAGAATAACTTTTTCTTTTCGTCTTTGGTGAAGAGAACACCTAAAGACATCTTCGTTTTTTGTTTGTTTGTTTTTCTTCCCCAGAACGGCACCATGTTATGTATTTTTGGCAATAATTTTCAGGCTGGTGCTTTAACGAGCCTCGACTCGAATTAGCGAACAATCGGGCTTTGTAAGTGTTAAAATGTCATATTATAATAATTTCTTTTGCTTTATATATAAACATTATTAATCATTACATACTTCTTTGTTCTATGTATCAATACTGGTAGATTAATTTTGGTACTTGTCTTGTACAGTACGGTTACAAATAAATATTTTAACGTTGAGTTAAAAATGCTAGTTTTCTTTTAATTTAAAAAATATTAAAGGGAAACTTTACATGGCGGCCGTTACAGAAAACGTGGTTCCAGTTTTTAAATAATTGTTTAAGCGGTAGTGGTTCAATAAAGTGTTAAAATTATCTTCATATAAATTATAACAAAGGCTTTTAAATGCATCTTTTTGCTTACCAGCAGGAAATCCAGAACCTCCGCAGAGAATCAACTCATTGCAATGTAGTGAAGAAATATTAAGAGAATATTTAAAAATAAAAAAAAAAATTGCACTACTCAAGACAAAGTTAACGAGTCTATTTGTTGAAAAGAACAACAATAAGCAAACCAATTCAATTGAACCCAAAGCGATAAATTTTTTGTTGCTTATTTGAAATTTTTGGGAAAAAATTAAAAAAAAATTCTGATAAGATATTCAATATTGCTTATTGCATTAAAATAAGCTCGACTTGTTTAAGAATATATTTCACTCACAACAAAAACAAAAGTAAACATAAAAAAACAAAAAATAATACGTTTGCATTAACTGTACATACAGACTAATAATTTTTTGTATAATTTTATTAAAATTTCAATAACAATGGCTGAAGCTAAATTAGCTAGACATAAAACTAAACGTGCAACTCTAATCTCCCAGCAACAAAAAATTCAAGATTTTGTGAAAAATAAATTGAGCACTGCCTCCATTCACGAAGTGGAACTAAGAGTACAAGCACTAGAAAAATATCTCCATGATTTCGAAAGTGTTCAATCGGTGATCGAGGAATTTGAGGCTGGAGAAGAAACAACCAACATACGTGGAGCCTTTGAGGAACTATATTTTAGACTTCATCTTGCTTTATCAGCATAAATTGACCAGCTCAAACACGAAGGGGTAAATAAGAGCATCAACCAATCAACAGGAAGTTTCTCACTTAAGCTTTCTAATATATCATTGCCCTTCTTTTCAAGTGACTACACACAATGGATTGTAAGTAAAATTTCCGCTCTTGATGACGTCACACGTTTTCACTACCTCAGATCATCACTTAAGGATGGCGCATTGCGCAGAATCGAGTCCATAGATGTAATTGCAGAAAATTATGAGGTAACCTTAAAACTTTTAACTTATCGATAACAAAAGAAATCACTCATCCTTCGTGAACATGCTAGACGTTTGCTTAAATTGACACCTATTACAAATTTTTCAGCATCAGCATTAAAGGAATTGATTGATACTTTCGGTATCCACTTGCGATATTTAAAATCTCTTGGCAGGCTAGTCGCTCAGTGAGATGATATTCTTGTAGAAATCACTTTATCCAAGCTTGATAACAGCACTCTGGACAAATGGAATGATGAAGCAACCATCGATCGAGTTCGAATTTTAGATAAGTTAACAATATTTTTAGAAAAAAGATGCAATCATTTAGAAGAGAGATTGTCAAATAGCCAACAATCGAATACGTCATCAAATGCTGTCAAACAAGTTCCACACGCAAATCAAGAGAAGAAGTGTGGTTATTGGACAGGAATAAATTATCTCATTTATAGATGCCCCAAATTTCTCACATTGTCACCAAAGCAACGTTTTGATTCCATTCACGAGAGGAACTTATGCAATAATTGCCTCGAATCAGGTCAGAAACATTAGTCATGCGAAGCGGACAAATGTAAAGAGTGTAAAAGTTTTCATCATACGTTATTGCAATATGAAACTTTCAATTTAACAAACCTCAGCCTTCAACAACACAGCGCTCAACTCGTCAGCCACCAACATCTAGTAGTTCTCAATCGGCTTGACTATCAACTGAGGAGCAAGACAACTTTGCAAATATTACGCCAGTAGTTGCCCATGATACCATTAGTGACATCAACCGCGCTTTATCAGAACTAACTGCTTTTAAGGCAACAAACTCTACAAGTTTATCGTCTACCATACTTTTGGCTACTTCCCTAATACAGGTAACAAATAAATGGAATTTCACTTTTCTGCATAGAGCTTTACTTGACTCGTGATCGCAACTCAGCTTTATCACCGAGCGTTTAGCAATTGTAGAGGCGCTTGTAGACGACTGTCTTTGCCTAACCCTCAGTGGGGCCTGACACCATATGGGTCAACATAACATCTTTTTGATTTGTATGATATGTGTGGCTCCTGAACTTATTTTTTCTCTTTTTATCTTTTTCATGTCGATGAAATGTTCTTTAGTAGGAATTATAACAGTTGTGTTTCTGAATGTATTGTTAATCTGCGTGAGATTATTTAATCGTCACATATTCACTATTCCTCGGTTGTACTGTATATTTATATTAGTTTTTCCTGGAATTACTTGTGTTTGGAATTATGAGTTAGACCCAGTCCGTCTAACTGTATGTAAATGTAGGTAAACTATTATTTTTGTGCTGTATCGGTCGGGATTCGGAATGACTAGTCGTGATTCAAATTTCAACTAGTACCAACTTGACTCTTGAACAAGATATATTTTGTTTTTAAATATTCTATCCTTTTCAACTGTCAACCTTTACTGCTGATTGCGTTGATTGATTTAGGATAACTTGATTGCTAAACGTATTTCTGCTTATCTAATGCCTTTGTTAGGAAATCAAACATGGTGCTGTTATTTATCTTGCTTATTTTTGTGTAAATCAGTTTGTTGGACGGTAATTAGTTACTCCAGTAACTCACACTCAGGATATTTTTTTTTTTAATTTTTACAAATTTTATATGATTTTTTTTTTGTGTTTAAGGAAACTTTTCAACTCTGCGTTTACAAAATATATATTTGGTTAAAATTTTGATTACTTTTAGTTTTAATGTAAATGTAATGTAATTGTAAATTTTTTTTATTTTTTTTTTTTTGGTAATTGTTAAGTTTTTTTTAATTCTTTTTAATTTATTTTCGCCTCGGTTACTTATTTCTTCTAATTTTTTTATCCCTATTGCTGTGGAAATTGCGTTATCAGATTGTACATAACCGGACTTTGCGAATACACATACCTTGAGAATAAATATTTTTTAAATAAATTTATAGAACTTTTCCTTGTCCTTAGAGCTAAACTAGTGTTGATTGACTCGAGTGTATCTCGAAAAAAAAGTTGTCGGTGAAAGCTTGCAGAACGATTTTCTTTTCTTGGCTAGTACAAAAGTTTTTTCTCGCGTAAGTCGCATACACATTTTTAAATCGATTTCGCCTAACAATGCCACAGGACGACGGTGAGGAAAGCTCGTTAGGTGCGCTAGCTTTGCCCAACTGTGGGTTATGTCACAATGTCATTTTGGAATGTAAATACGGCACTACACCACCTTGTGGACACAAATTTCATTGTTTAGCAAAATATGCAAAGACAAGTACAACCTGTCCCGTTTGTAAAATCAGTTTAGCTGCAGTATCGTCAGGTACGCCTAAACCAACTCAACTTCCACCTCCAATGATAACACGGTCTGCAGCTCAGCGCTCAGTGAACTTTGACCCTAGTATGGAACGCAATGCGTCAGTTTTTGACTCGGATCTAGGGAACATAGGCGATAAGACAACTCAAGATAGATTAGAGGAGATACAGTACGTAGTTAGTAACGCTGTAAAATCCCAACATTCCGAAATGTTGCGTATAATTAGTCAACAGATGGATGCCCTGATGGAGACACGTATACAGGCCATGTGCGAGAGATTGAACGTGCCTACAGAAACATCCCGCAATGATAATTCCAACACCTCTCGATCGCAGAGTGCCGCTGGAGAATCAATCACTAGAACATCTTTTGGGGATAGAATATTGCCTGCAAGTCAGGGGGATCGTGCTTCAACCACTACACGACATGAAGTTTCGAACTTTTACGATTCCTTGCGACCGGAAAAGGTTGGTCACGTAATCCGAACTGGCGAATTAAGTTCTCAGGTGATTCGAAAGGCATGTCGGTCGAAAATTTTCTGTACTGGGTTGAGGCGTTGACAAGGCAAACTTTGAATGGCAGCTTTAGTTTATTGTGCGATCGCATATCGATGTTGTTTGAATCCAAAGCTAGCGATTGGTTTTGGAGGTATCATAAAACGGTTCAAGGTATAGTTTGGTCAGAGCTGTGTATTGCTTTGCGTAGACAATTTAGGAACTCTAGAACCGATGTGGACTTACGCGAAATGATTCGTGATAGAAAACAGAAGTCGAATGAAAATTTCGATGATTTTTATCAAGCTGTGGTGGAAATATCAGATCGATTATCCAACCCCTTAGAGGACAAAGTTCTTATAGAGATTTTGCGTCGTAATCTGTTGCCCGAGATACAGCACGAGATTTTAAATATTCAGGTCGAAACCGTGTCAAAATTGCGTGACATCTGCCGAAGAAGAGAGTTCTTTTTATACAATCTGGAGAGACATGTATACCCCACAGTGTTTGCAACGCGCAAACATGTGAGTGAAGTGGAGGATGGTGAGGAAACTCCTCTTACTCATGTTGAAATATCTGCTATATCTCTTAAGTGCTGGAATTGTGATGGAATTGGACATCGATGGCAAGACTGTCTAGAGGAAAGACGAGTATTTTGTTGCGGTTGTGGGCAACCGAATGTTTTTAAGCCCAATTGTTCTAAATGTAAACCAAAAAACCTTCAGTCGAGTGCACTGAACAGTGCACGCAGACCGATGAGTTCAATATCCTCCAGTAACAACACCGAATAACTAGTCCGCCGCTACCTAGCTGTAAACAACCACTACACATGATCGAACCATCAAATTTCGTAGAAACCAAACGTGTAGATGAGCAATTGTTACAACCAAAGTCCAATATAACTTTTGAAAGTTCTTCGCATTCCAAAAATCAACCAAAACGTTTTCCCCTAGTAGCTACAGAAGATAGATCAACTGTAGTCTACGATAGTCGCGATTTATCCGTTTTTATTTTATCTGATGATCCTGAAATTCGCAATAATAATCTTTGCAGTAAACATAGCTTACTTTCTGGAAATATTACAAGCAAGCATCCGCCTACCTATTTCAAGCCCTTTCATATTCGGTTGACTGAGTACAATGCTAAAAGAGCGCAACTTTTTACTGAAGGTATGCTGTCACATAAGAAGAGACGCTCTACCAGACGTTTGAGACGCTATTGGCTTGCGGTAAGACCATTTAATAAACCATTTAGTGGACTTTTAGATACCGGAGCTTCGATAAGCTGTTTAGGATCGAGAGCGGCTGAAGCATTTTTAAAATCTGAAGCCAAATATAAAAAAAATACAATTCCGCGTCAAAACAGCTGACGGAAATTCTCAGAGTCATTGGTTATGTTAAAACTGAAATCACTTTCAAAGGCGTTACAAAGCCAATTTGTTTATATATAGTTCCACATCTAGCCCAAGACCTTTATCTAGGTATCGACTTCTGGCAGGCTTTTGATTTACTACCCTCTAGGCTTATATCCGCCCTGGACTTGCACTTAACCTCGCCAGTTAGCGCTGAAATATCCGAACACCGTGTCTTAACGGCTAGAGAAAAGGACCGCTTACAAAGAGTAATAGAGACGTTTCCATCTTTTTCGAAGCAAGGTTTGGGACAAACGAATATGGTGTCTCACGCAATAGATGTTGGTGACGCTGTCCCTATCAAACAGAGACATTTTCCAGTTTCTCCGGCCATTGAAAAACTGATATACGGCGAATTAGATCGAATGTTAGATATGGACGTGATTGAGGAGTCCGACAGTGCGTGGTCGTCTCCTGTTGTTTTGGTGCAAAAACCAGGAAAAGTTAGGCTCTACTTAGATTCTCGTAAAGTTAACTCAGTTACTGATATACGGCGAATTAGATTGGATGTTAGAGATGGACGTGATTGAGGAGTCCGACAGTGCGTGGTCGTCTCCTGTTGTTTTGGTGAAAAAACCAGGAAAAGTTAGGCTCTGCTTATATTCTCGTAAAGTTAACTTAGTTACTGTTAAGGATGCCTATCCCTTACCGGATATCGACGGGATTTTGAGTAGGCTACCCAGGACTGAGTTTATCACCAGTCTGGATTTAAAGGACGCCTTTTGGAAAATCCCGGTAGATCCATCATCGAAGGGTAAAACGGCTTTCACCGTACCCGGGCGACCCTTATATCACTTTAAGGTCATGCCATTTGGCCTATGTAAAGCTCCTCAAACCATGTCTAGGCTCATGGATAAGGTGGTGCCGGCGCCATTGAAAACTGAAGTTTTCGTCTACCTGGATGACTTGTTGATTGTGTCGGATAATTTTGACAGACATCTAGAAATTTTAGAAATCATATCGCGACGAATACGTTCTTCTGGCATAACTATTAATGTTGAGAAATCTAGGTTTTGTGTAAGGGAAGTCCGTTATCTTGGTCATTTGGTAATGGGGTAATTCGTGCAGATCATGAGAAAATTTGAACCATTGTAGAATTTCTGACTCCGCGATCGGTAAGACAAATTCGAAGATTCTTAGGAATGTCTGGTTGGTACCGGAAGTTCATCATGAACTACGCGGCCCTGACGTCCCCATTGACGGATTTATTGAAAGCAAATAAAAAATTTACCTGGAACGAGGACGTCCAAAGAGCTTTTGAGGAGTTGAAATCAATATTGACAACCGCCCCAGTATTGCATAGTCCTGATTTTTCACAGCCGTTCTATATACACTGTGATGCAAGTAGTACTGGAATAGGAAGTGTACTGGTTCAGAAAACAGCGGACGGTGAAGAGGTTCCGATCACATTTATGTCTAGGAAGCTAAACCAAGCCCAAGGCAAATACTCTGTAACCGAACAGGAATGCTTAGCAGCATTGCAAAGCATTAAGAAATTTCGAGCCTATGTGGAGGGTCATGAGTTTACTGTTATAACAGATCATGCTTCTTTGAAGTGGCTCATGACACAAACAGACTTGAATTCGCGCTTGGCAAGATGGGCTTTAAAACTTCAAGGGTTCAGGTTTAGAATAGAACATCGCAAGGGAAGTCATAATGTAGTTCCGGATGCGCTTTCGCGTACTAACGTTGAGGATCTGTCCGAAATTAATTGTCTTGCTTCTCCCGCTTTTGAGGATTCTGCAATTTTCGTGGATTTGGGCTCAAAACATTTTAAAAGTACCTCATACAAGGAACTACTTGATCGTGTTAGGAAAAATATAGAAAAAAACACCGGATATAAAAATTGTAGACGACTACCTGTACAGAAGAACAGAACACTGTACTGGAGAGCAGTTGCAAGACGATTTAGCATGGAAATTGTGGATACCTAGAGAGATGATAGATACCGTCCTACACAGAGCACACAATAGCTCACTATCTTCCCACGGGGGTATAAACAAGACACTGGAACGCATCAGACAGTTTTACTTCTGGCCAAATTTGGTAAATGATGTTAAGAACTACGTTGGTTCATGCGAAGTATGCAAGGGTACTAAACATCCCAACTTTTTAATGCGTCCACCCCTAGGGAAAACTTCCGAAACCGAAAGGTTTTTCCAGAAATTGTATATAGACTTTTTAGGGCCATATCCGAGGTTACCGGATTTCGGTAACATTGGTATCTTCATTGTGTTAGATCACTTCTCTAAATTTTGTTTTCTTAAACCTGTCAAAAAATTCACCACCGAAATTATAGCTAGATATATGGAGCAGGAATTATTTCACACCAACGGTGTGCCTGAAACCATTGTTTCCGACAATGGGTCACAATTCAAGTCCACAAAATTTAATCAACTTCTTCAAAATTATGGAGTTAACCATGTGTACACCGCTATCTACTCGCCCCAAGCCAATGCATCTGAGCGCGTTAATCGCTCTGTGCTGGCAGCAATAAGGGCATATATCAAAAACGACCAAAGTAATTGGGATGAATACCTCAGCAACATCAGCTGTTCCTTGCGGTCTGCTATGCATGCTTCCATAGGTACCTCACCTTATTATATGGCTTTCGGACAACATATGATAACCAACGGCAATAGATATGGGTTACTTCGCAATTTGGAGATGTTGGAGGATCGATCGGTTAGGTTCAATAGGGAGGATTCATTTGTTGTTAGCAGATGTAAAGCTACTAGTAACGTATTGAGACAACAGGAGCGCAATGAGAGGGCATATAATCTCCGTTCACGGGAAGTTAACTATGTGGTAGGACAGGAAGTGTTTGCACGGAATTTCAGGCCAAGTAGCTTTGAGATGCCAAGTAGCTTTGAGATGCCAAATTAGCACCACCGTTTATAAAAGCCAGGGTACGAAAGAAGAAAGGGAGCTGCTACTACGAGCTTGAGCACCTTAACGGACAAGTCCTCGGTACCTATCATGCCAAGGATATGCGTCAGTAGGCATAGCTGGTAGAGGACACTGTTATGGCGAGAGGTACGGGAAGCATTGTTCTACAAGCGAGATCACATTTGTGTTGCGGTAGCCCCCAAATATTAATTTGGTGGGGGGGCATGTAGAGGCGCTTGTAGACGATTGTCTTTGCCTCAGCCTCAGTTTTTGTCATCTGGCAACTACAAGTGTATTGCACACAATTTGACCATTAAAAGGAGTTCTTCTTGAGGTAATTCTGTCTGTTTTTTTCTTCCAATAATGTCTTATAATACGATACCACTTCATCATCGATAAAGGGTGCAGAAAGCCAAAGAAAAATTCGATGAACCTTTTGATGGTCCAGTGTGTGCCCAATCTGGTTAATAAACCAAACTCATCTACTCAGCAGTCTCATCTCCGAATTCGGCTGAAAGATCTTTCATCGCCTGATCCGGATGATGGTGTCATTTTAAAGTTTTTCGTAGATGATTTGTTAAATTAATTCTTAATGATGAAATTAAAGTGGTGAAATCCTGATTAAAGAAAAAAAAAACAAAAACCTCTTAACGAGATACTAATGAAGTTACTGATTTAGTAATACTGGAACCATTACAACTAATCAAACTTTTAATTTAAATCTAAATAGATATGTATACCAAATGAAAAACAATTATCTTAAATAAATTCGACTTGGAAATTTTAAAATCCATTAATTATAAATCACCGCAACTTTAGTTGGTTCAAGTACAAAGATAACCCTTTTCCGGGTCTATTTGAATTTGGAATGTAAATTTAAAGATATTTGAGTGGAAATTAATACCTTTTCTAGTTATCCGGATGTATTAAGTTTTTTTATTGGGTATACATATTTATGTCCTTGGTATCCGAATGGGATGCAAGTCCTTCCTAACAGGTTCATTTTCAACCGCACACTTTTTGAATTTTGACCCCTACGAGAAACCCTTGAATTTAAGTAAAGTTAACAACTGAATTGTTTATGGAATATTATTAAATTTAAATTAAGGTAAATAACTAGTTTTTATGAAAGAAATTGATTTTGAATTTTTGTCCGGTAATAAATCACTTTAATATGTAAACGTAAATTTTTTTTTTTTAGTTTGATTTCCGAGCAAGGGTCCGCTACCTAACGGAGTTTCTACGGGATTGTGTACTCACCTCGATCGCTAAAATGTACATAATCATGGTTGGGAGGGGAAAAGTATGTTTACCATCTATACATACTGAGTATGTTTAACATCTATACATACTTATCAATTGTCCTAACCTCAAGTCAATTAATGCAACTAGTTTTTCTCAGTTCTTTATGGGAGTTCGATATATTATCATTTAGTATTCGCACGTTCCAAACTAAATAATACTCTGAGCATAAGTCTCCTTAAGGTTCATTCAACCAGCCATAAGACCCACCCCATTAGCCGACGAGCCCCAGCCGGAATCAGAACGTGCCTGGGCTGACGTGAAGTGAACTTCAAACATCTTTTGTGAACAACCCTATTAGGTTACATGCTACACAATTCAATTGGGAATCAAATGGAAATTGCTGGAATTGGTGACATAAATGCTGAAGTTCGGCATTCCATATCAACAATCATTAAGTCCAATTGTTCTGATTTCTCAAGTGAATTTCAATTTTATATACTTCCACGCATATAAAATTAAATTAGATTTCGACATCTCTGATAGGAATTTACCACTAAATCTTATCCTTGTAGGTTCTTTATTTTATAAATCACAGAGAATAGACAGGCTAATAGTGGCTGATATATTATTAGATCTTTTCATCGGTGAATCAATTCCAATTGGAAATGGACTTCCAGTTCTTCAAAATACTGAACTTGGCTGGATAGTCGCCGTGAGAATAATATGCCTAAAAGAGGTAAGTTTTCATTGCATAAAATCTAATATTTCTCCCACGTCTGCTCTGGAAACCATCTTTCGTCAGTTCTGATAAGTTGAATCGCACACTAGCTGCTCTTCCATTCAGAATTCCATCTACGTTGTTAGGTGATTCTTTGAAAACAGCAAGAGATCGGTTTCAGACCTTACAAAAAGACTTTTTTAAAATTAGGACCTCAAACGTCAATACTGTGAATTTATGCGTGAATATGAAAACCTACACCATATGACTCGAGTTGGACATCTTGGTGATGAAGTTCCAGAAAGTTCTTATTTTTTG
The DNA here is from genome assembly GCA_963675445.1 of Linnaemya vulpina. Lineage (NCBI taxonomy): Eukaryota > Metazoa > Arthropoda > Insecta > Diptera > Tachinidae > Linnaemya > Linnaemya vulpina. The sequence continues at coordinate 71,954,215 of OY776276.1, read as the reverse complement.
ACGTATCATTGCGCTCTCATGACAGACAGTTCAACCACAAAACTACGTGAAATCGTTGATGGTTCAGCAAAAAAATCAACAAGTTGGTCACTTAATGATACCACAGTTCAATCCGACTTATTCACACTCACCATTCGGTTTCGCGCATACAGCTACGTATTTACGGCAGACATTAGTAAAATGTACAGACAAATTGAAATCGACCCTCAGGAAAAAACACCAAATGATTTTGTGGAGGACAGACCCTTCAAAATCAATCGGAATTTCTCAATTGAACACAGTAACCTATGGCACATCCGCTGCAGCATATCTAGCAACACGCTGTCTAAATAAACTTGCCGAAGATTCTTAGATTCTTCCTCTATATATCCTCATGCTTCTGAAGATATCTTAAAGGAAACGTATGTAGATGATATCATGACTAGTGCCAATGCTTTAGAAGAAGCATCAAGGCTTTTAGATGATATTCAAACAATGCTCAGTGCAGCAAACTTCAACTTAAGAAAATATTGCTCAAATAAATCCATACTACTGGACAGAATTTCTCACGAAAATAAAGACCCATAAATGCAAATTGGAAAAAATCGAAGTGGTTAAAACACTAGGACTTATTTCGCAACCCAACCACGACACTTTTGTCTTCTATCTTGCTTTTGAATCTTCTCGAATAATTACAAAACGTACTGTTCTGTCAAGTATTGGTAGAATATATGATCTTGTTGGATTAGTCGGTCCAGTTGTGATCCTTGGCAAAATATTTCTGCAACAACTATGGAAACTAAAATTTTCTTGGGACCAGCTCCTAGAAGGCGACTATGAGACGGAGATGGAGAAATTACGTTATACAACTGCAAGCACTAAATGACTATCGGGCTCCTCGACATTTAATGACAAATAAGGTAATGAAATCTATACAAATCCATTCCTTTTCAGACAGCAACGAAGATGCATACGGAGTTTGTAGCTATCTAAAGTGTGTAGATGAAGAAAGCGTTGTATCGACCAACTTGATATGTGAAAAATCTCGCGTTGCTTCAACCAGCTCATTGCCTATTCTATGAGCTCGAGCTCATAGCAGCTATTCTTATGGCAGAACTTGTAGAAAGGCTACTAAACATATTACCGATTATCTAACGGGCAGGTATTTCTACACTGATTCGAAAGTAGTTTTAGCTTGGATTTCAAAACCGTCTTATACTTGGACAATATTCCGCATAGCCAAAATACAAGAGCTTACTCATGTTGATGAATGGAGTTATGTCAATACCAAGGAAAATCCTGCAGATCTTATTTCCTATGTATCATCATTATGGAAAAGAGATTAAGAATTTTTACAAAATGCATTACATATTCCCTTTTCATTTGAAACTCCACAAATTAAAAACGACGAGATACTAGCATTTTTGGCATCAAGACCTACTTATACAGATTTGTCAACAACTGTCCTCCATCGCAGACCTCTCCTGAAACTAGAACGCATTTTTGCATATTGTATTTGATTTTACAACAATACAAGATCCCAAGTAGAAAAGCACAAGTCTGTGTTCTCATCTCTTTACAGATTGCAAATATCTTACAGAAAATGGCCATGTTAAAAAGTTCTGTTCAATTAAAACCTTATCACCTTTGCTAGATGGAGATGGTGTATTAGTGTAGGAGGCTGTTTACGCCATAGTAACATAACTTACGAATCAAAACATAGCACTTCTGGGGTTGTGTAAAACAATTTGGTCTGACAATACCACTAATTTTCTGGGAGCAGAAACGAATTAGCCAAAAATTATTTGAAAGTGGAAGACACAAGGCTGAGCTATTTAAACTTTGTCAAGATGACCGTATAAAGTGGTATACAATTCCAGTAAGATCTCCTCACTATGGCGGCTTATGGCAGACCGCCGTAAAATAAACTAAACATTGTTTAGTACGAGCAGTGGCCAATGCAACTTTAACGTTTGAAGAGATGACTACAGTTATCGCACAAATTGATGTAATACTCAATTATTGACCTCTAACACCGCTGTCGTCTGATCCAAATGATTTTGAAGTGCTTACACCAGGCCATTTTCTGATTGGTCAGCACTTGACTTCCTTCGCGGAACCTGACATTACGAATATTAAATACAGTCATTTACAACACTTCCGAAGGCTGCAACAGCAACAAGAAATATTCTGGAATAGGTGGTCAAAAGAATATCAGCAATTACTCCAGCAGCTGTATAAATGGACCACAAATATCACACCTAAGGTTTTTATTCCGGGGAATCCCGAACCGAATTTCGCGAGAATCCTGCTCATTTTTTCCCCTATTCCAGGGATTTTTCGTCGGGAGTCCCGAAAATTAAAAATTACTAAAAATTGCTACCGTATGCTGTTACACAAAATATACAACTATGCCCATATGATGAATTGCAAAAACTATTGGACAAAACTATTGTATTAAGAAAAAAAGAGTAAAAAAAATAAATACTTGTTTAAGTCTTTATTTCTTTTAAGAACAAAAAAAACGTTTATGTATATTGGATAAAATAAATTAGTTTGAGTCGTAAGTAGTCTGTGTGTCAATTATGATTGTGGGCAGTTAATTTTTATTATTGTCAAAGAGAAAATGGAGCCGCGATCATTCGTATGGAAATACTTTAAAAAAGGGCCAAAATCTAACGCTCAATGCGTTATAAAGGTTCCTCAACCAGTGGTTTTCTTAAGCATCTTTCTAATATTCATAAGCAGCTAAGGATGATGATAAATCCAGCGCTGAAAATGACGGCCAACCTCAACTAAAAAAACAAATATTAATAAAAGAATTCGTCAGCAACAAAAACTTGGGTGAAACGTTAGCGAAATTCGCTGCTTTCGATGGAATCTCTATAAGAGCAATTACACGTAGCTCTTTCATCCAGGAGTCTTTATAACATAAGGGATTCAATGTTCCTAAAGGTGAAGCTACTGTCATGAAATTTATGTTAGATTATTACGAAACTGTCAAGCAGACTATAATGACAGATGTAGCTAAAACTATCAAAACCAATGGTAGATTGAGCTTGGTGTTTGCTGAAACAAACGGTATTTAAACATATGTTTGTTTGGACCGAAGCAAAAGTAATAAAACCTTCGCATGGTGATATCAGAGGAATGTGTGGTGCTTCTGAATTGAGACAAATTTTAGAATAAAAACTGAATGAATAGAACATAAAATTTAAAGAACATATAGTTGCAACAATTTCGGACGCATTAAACGTAATGAAAAGATTTGTGAATCACAGCCCAGTGTGTGGGATTTTTTGTGTAAACCACGCAATTCATCTAGCAGTGTTGGACGTTCTTTATAAGAAACGCGTTAATAATCAAACAAGTTCCAGTGAATGTGACTCCGATAATTTCGACGAATTAGAAGAAACACTAACTTATAATATCAGCGAAGAATATGACACTGTTTTAAAAAATACGAGACAAATTATAAAAGCTATTAAAAGAAGCGCATTGAAAAATGATACTCTACAGAAATACGTAAAATCTGAGTTAGGAAAGGAGTAGCAACTATGTCTCGATGTTAGGACTAGATGGAACTCAATAATAACAATGATCGAATCGTGTTTAACAACTAAAAATTCAATTTAAAAAAACGTTAATTGATTATAGCCTAGCCCATAAATGGAAAAATGATCATGACATAGAGTCTCTGTAAAATGTGTTACATCCAGTAAAAATTGCAGTTGAAGCTTTAGGTCGGCGAGACATAAATTCATTAACAGCAGATGCAATTATACTAGTTCTTTTTAATAAAATTAAAGTACTTAATTACTCGTATATGGCAAAAAAAAAATTGATAAGCGCACTTAAGAAACGGATTTTTGAATGCAGAAATATTGAAATAATAACATTATTAAAATATCTAAAGAATCTTAATTTGTTTGACAGTGCGGAATGCGACAACGGCATTTTTAAAAAAGTTTCGAAGCCAATAACGTTACTTTTTCCTCAAAATTTATATGACAGATTATTTCAGGATGTTGCTGAACATGTGGCTGACTCAAATTCTGAGACCGATTTGGATAATAGAGAGACTTATCAGGAAAAACTTAATAAAGCTATTGAGTCTGATATGAAAGACGGCAAAAAAGCAAATGTATTGACAACATCAGATATTATAAAAAGAGATTTTTCAATGTTTGAAACTGGTACTAGAACAGCAAATTTGGATATTTTATTTAAAGCTCTATTGACAATAAGTCCTACATCTATCGAAAGCGAGCTTGTATTTTCAATTTCTGGAAACTTCGTCAACAAAATTAAGAACCGGCTTTCGGATAGTGCTATTAACGCGATTATTGTTTTAAAATACAATTTTATTGAAACCCATAAAGTTAATATTTCCTAAATTATTTTAGGATGATAATTCATGATCAAAAAGTTAAATAAACGCTTATAAATTTTTATTTTATTTACTAATGCACATAAATAAGTGCAAATATTTTAAAGTTTAATTAAAATAGTTTAAAATACAAGCAATTTTAAATACAATCGGCCTTATTTATAAAATTTTTAAGGCTTAATAAAGAGTATATAAAGAGATTTTCAAACAATATTGTTCTTGCTAAGCCTACACAAATCCTTAAGAATTTTTATGTATATAAAATCGACTTCAATCTCATTGATTATTTTCAAATTTTCAACGTTCATATTAAAGCTTTTCACATATATGAACTTGAGAGTACAAATATAACTGAATTACAAGATCTCTTAACATTGAATTTTTTAACATAAGATTTATTATATAATTAGAAATTTAAACTTTAAAAATATTAAACAATAAAAAATTTTATTTCAATTTGAAAATATTATATCGTTTAAATAAAATTTTAATTAACAGGTTAAGAATATTTAGCTATCGAATAGCTTTTTATTTCAAAATAAAACAATACATTCTTTAAATTATTTTTAAATATAAAATTATCATTACATACTTCTTTGTTCTTCATTTTAATTTTCTTTACTTCCTTATATACAGTAACTTGTTTGACTGCTAATTGAATACTTTATGTATCATTACTAGTAGTTCAATTTCGGTACTTGCTTTGTACGGTACAGTTGCAAATAAATATTTTAACGTTGAGTTGAAACAAAAAAATTTTCTTTTAATTTAAAAAAATATTTAAGTGCAAACTTTACAGTAAGGATACATCTATTTGAGATGCAGGTTGTTAACTTAACATTTACTATAATGCATGTAATTAACACATACAAGATAAATGCAATTGTTCTGGGGATATAGAATAATAGAAAAAACATATATTTATATATATAACAAGGAAATTTATATAAATGGAAAATTGAAATTATTAAAGCTAAGGTAAAGGCTATTACCACGCCAATTAATTATAATAATAAGAGAAGACTACTTAACGTAGTAGGATCAATCTACAAATGTGGTTTCGGATTAATGGTCGAAAATAACAGACAGGAAATTTTAGAACACCTTAGAGTAACTGATGAAAATAGTCATAATGCTATATAGACTCTTAATCAACAGATTACGATAAATAGATATTTTAACGACAGTATCGGTATTCTTAAAGATGCTGTTGAGAGTGATAGAATCAAAATTGAAGAACCTTTCCGGGAAGTTAGGAATCGTAATAGTGAAATCGTCAGACATTTGCTATATAGTGACCAAACGCTTACATTAAGATACCAGGAGGGCAAGTTCGACGAAATTCTGGATGGCATAGCTTCAGCTCGAAGAAATTTAACAATTCCATATCAATTTTATAAAGCTGAAATAAGATAAATTAGGAGTGATGTTAGATGCATCCAATTTGATCATAATTGCGATAAAGATTCCTAAAAGTTTCATAAATGTCGAAGTCCAACTTGAGTCCAATTCCGAATAAAGAACATTTTCAGATTATAGGAACTGACGAACTGATACTAATAATAGATGAGTAGGTGTCCACCTACGATAAGAACTTCCTGATAAAAGAATTGAGACCTGGAACAAAATGTGTTTACCGAAACAATTGTAGATTTTAATTTAATAACAAACTTCATATAAAACGCATAGATGACGAGACTATATTGGTTAAAACGCTGTTTCTGACGGATATTAGAAATGCATTATTCTAACCAGCAGGAAATAGTAATTTAACTGTTAACGAAAGTATTAATTTTGAGAAAATGTCAATGCAACATTTTGGGAATATAAAAGAAATTAAAGAGTTAAAGTGTCATAGGGATATGTCATACGGAATCAACTTTGGATTGTGTCTTATATGTAAATTTAGAAAAGGCAGGTACAACGTTAAAGTGAAACTTTTATAAACCAAACCCAACACACAACTTTTATTCGATATAAATATGTTTGTTTTCTCCATCTTTATACAATTAGAAATCCTTTGGATATCACTCAATAATTTACTAATACAAACATATATAAAAAACATAAATTAAAAGTGTACTTTACATTTTCAGGAAAATAATTAAGTTACATGTGTCATATAATAATACAAGCAGGCAAAAGCCTTGTGACCCACACACATGACACACTTCAGCATGCGTTGTTTGTTTGTCACGCTACATGGTTGAAGTTGGTGAATGTTATCTATGCATATTTTATGACGACATGGGTATACTACACCCTCACTCTTTAATAGAAAAATTATGGGAGGAGTTTTTCTTATCCTATGGTGTTACAGTAAAATTGAACTTATTATAGAGCTGCTTCAATAACTAAAGTACAAACAAAGGTAATTCAAATGAATATGGGCGCGAGTTAATATTTCAATAATATATATAAGACAAGGGCATGAACAAACATGACCGAAAGAAATGTATACTGATAAGAACAAAGGAAAATCGAAAAATAGATGTTAAGAAAAAAAATTGTAATCAGTCTTAAGAATATAATTAATAAAGAAACACACGTTTCGGTGTAGTTGAAAAAAATAAATTTTATTTTTTAGACTCATTCCTTAGCCAAGGAATTAACTGGGGTCTCAACCGGGATACAAGTGAAATAATCTTTGCCTAATGAATTCCACTATCCCGAAGAAGGATAATTAAAAACAAAAGTTCCTGAAAAATCGGAAAGTAATATACAAATATTTCTAAAAATTAGAAATAAAGTGAAAGTGAAGTTAAAATTTATCTGTAATTAACCAAGTGAAAACCTACCAGTATAAGCTGGATTTCCGTATCAGACGCCAAAAGAGTTTTAACTTACCAAGAAAAGAAGAAATCGAAGAAATGAATGACATAGCCACACGTAAGGCGCACATCGATGTCCTCACACTTCAATTGACATCCATGAAAACAGAATTGGAAACTCTAAAAAACCAAACACCGTACCAAGTAAACCAACAACGACAATTCCATCATTCTCCTACACAAAGAAATTACACTGAAACAATGGAAGTGGATGATTCAAAGCAGTTTAGAAGACCAACGAACTTCCAACAACAAACCAGATGGAATAATCAAGACGCAGCAAATACTACACCATATCATAAACCATTCCGAAACCACAACCAACATTTTATGAAAAGGGAGAGGAATCCTTCATCTCAAAATTTCAAATTCAACAAGTTCAGAGAATTAATCAAACTCAAGACGAAGACCTACAACCGATTAAACCTCAACATATCGAAGACGAATATGAAAACGGAAGCGCTTTTTAGGCCACTGAAAGGTCTGCCTTGTCTACAACGCACTTGCAGAGAAATAGGTAGGTCAATAAATATTTTAGTAGACAATCAATTTCAATAAAACCTGTGAAAGTCGACACACTTCATGGATATTCAGTACTATATAAGAAAAAAATAATTACTATCCTAAATCACCACTTAACTTTTTATGAAACAGAAGCCCTTCAAGAATTCGATATGCTATTAGGAGAACAGGGATTAAAATCAGTCAAAGCAGAGGTTAATCTCTTTGATTATAGTGTGAAATATAGATATAAGAAATAAAAAAGTGAGCAAAAAATTAATTATACAATAAATAATGATATGTACAAACAAGATATTGAAAGGGTAATGCAAAAGAATAATGAAACTAACGAAATACTGCCATTCACTACAATTATTCAGGCATCCATTCGAACAAAATAAGAAGATCCTACTTATGTAAAGCAATATCTTTATCCAATATCAGTTAATGAATTTATCAACGAAGAAATACAGAAATTGTTAAATAATAAAATTATTCAACCAAGTAGAAGTCCGTACAATTCCCTCATCTGGACCGTCGCAAAAAAGGGTACCGATGACCAAGGTAAACCCAAAAGACGAATGGTAATTGACTTTCAGAAGATAAACACTCAAACTGTCACTGACCACTATCCAATACCAGACGTTGGAATGACAATCCAAAACTTAGGTAAAGCAAAGGTGTTCACTACATTAGATTTAGAATCAGGATTTCATCAAACCCTTATAAAAGAATCAGACAGAGAAAAAACAGCATTCAGTGTGAATGGCGCAAAGTATGAATTCTAAAGGATGCCTTTTGCGCTCAAAAATGCTACTTCTATTTTTCAACGATGCGTAGATGATATTTTCCGTCTATATATGGAAAATTTACATACGTCTACATAGACGACGTACTAGTATATTCCTCCTCAGATGAAGAGCACATGGAACACATCCTTACTATAACTAACGCGCTCCACAACGCTAATATGAAAATATCAAATGAAAAATCACACTTTTTTCAAGACTCTGTGGAATATCTAGGATACATTATTAAATATAATAAGATAACATTCGACCCTAATAAAGTGGAAACAATAAAAAATTATCCTGTTCCCACAAACTTAAGAGAACTTAGATCATTCTTAGGCTTAGCAAGCCACTATAGAAAATTTATTAAAAATTTTGCGACCATAGTGAAACCACTCACAACACATCTCAGGGGAGATAATAGTGGTGTTAGCAAAAACCAAAGCGCAAAGGTAAAAACAAACCTTGACCAAACAGCACTAGATGCATTAAATACAGTAAAGGACGCCCTTCAGGCACAAGTCGAGCAAGTAATTTTGCCATCGGCGCTGTCCTTTCTCAGAATAAAAAACTTATAGCATTTATTTCAAAAACTTTAAATAAAACAGAGCAAAATTACAGCACAAACGAAAACTAATTATTAGCAATTGTTTGGGCTTTACAAAAGCTAAGAAATTACCTTTACGGCATCGCTGACTTTACAATATATACTGACCATCAGTCATTAATTTTTTCCATTTCGGACAAAAACCCTAATACAAAACTCAAAAGATGGAAAAACTTCATAGAGGAATATTGAGCAAAAGTAGTGTATAAACCTGGACATCAAAATGTTGTCGCAGATCCCTTATCACGTCAGCAAATTAATAACACATCTGGTTGTTCACAACACTCAGGACAAAGTTCACATTCAGAGGGTATGAAAAAAGTAAAACAACCCCTAAATAATTTCAGGAATCATATAATACCAATATTTGATGAAAATAAAATAATTGAAATGGATACATGTACAATTTTTCCAGATCGTTAGACATACTATATACAGTAAAACAAAAAAAGAACTGATAGATAGATTAAAGCAAATAGTAAATCCAAAAGTACAAAATGCACTAAAACTAAGTGAGGAAACATTGTTTCAATTACTAGATGATATTATCACTACATTCCCATTAAACTTGTTTGTTTGATATATAACAAACACAGTTACGAGACGTTACTAATCTAGAAGAACAGAGAAAAATAATAACTCAAATACATAGGAGAGCACACAGAAACTATAAGAACAATGCCCAAGAGATATCATTAACATATTATTGGCCAAAAATTAAAGAAATGTGTAGAAAAGAGAGCATATAGTGTAATATTTGTCTACAAAACAAATATGAAGGAAGATCAAATAAACAACCCCAACACCCACGAAAGTAGGAGAGGATATACAAATGGACATATTTATATGAATAACCAAATGCATATCAGTACAATTGATAGATACTCCAAATACTGCTATATACGTAGAATAAAAAGCAAAACAAATTGTCAGGTGTATATCGCAGAAATTTTTACACAAATATACCCCAACGCTAAGTATTTAATGACTGATAATGAAAACGTATTTACTGGTATAGTGCCAAAGAGTGTTTATGAACGCTTACAAATACATCATAAAACGAAACCCAACAGTCAAGTCGAACGCATCCACAGCACATTGATCGAAATATCAACAGCCTTGGCACATCAGAATAGCTCCATACCAGGGAACGAACTATTTAACGCACTAAAACAATATAACAAAACAATACACTCTACAACAGGATATAGACCTGAGGACGTTTTTTTCAACAGAGAACGATACCCGGAAGTTAAGGAAAAACTTGAAGACAAACAGGAGAAACTGCTCAACTACCATAATAAAAACCGATATTGAATAATCTACAAGGAGGGAGATCTAATATACGCGAAAACACACCGCCGCAACAAAAACAATATCAAGTACTCACAACATAAGGTAAAAGAAGACCGTGGGGACACAATCTTAACAACAAAGGGTAAGGTTATACATAAAGATAATATACGCAAGCAAACTACACAATGTACAAGTCAACAACAATCATAACTATATTCCTCGCATTTACCTTTGGCGACAACATAACTGACCTGACAGATAAAACATATATAATGATAGAAACAGATCCAGCATATTTATCCGGAAATTATGTAAACTATATAATATACACCCTCTAGCATATAAGGATGGAAAATTTGTTTTAGATAAACAGATTGCTGTTTGTAACGGTAATTTTAATTGTAATGTAATAAAATTAATTGTAATGTAAAAATTCCATAGGTAACAATATTTGCAAAATGAGCAAAAAATAATAACTGTACCATAAATATGTTACAAAACAAGCTGGTGGAATGAGCCATTATTCAAGAAAATAATTCACCACTCACAATACTAGAGAACGGTTACATCCTTACCGATAAGGAACATGTTTGGAACGGTCTAACGATTAAGGGACCTAAATTAATTCAATTCAATATTTCAACAAATATAGAAGGAAAAGACTATTTCAATCACCAACAGGAAATAAGGGAAGCTATACATCAAAAATATGATGAAGTTAAAATCCTTCAAATTCTGTCTTCAGATTCCAAGCATAAATTCTCAAATATCCAAGAAATGTCGAAATATTTAATCCCTATAGAATACCATCCCATACAATTTACCATGTATTTTATACTCGGAATTTTAGGAACAATAATACCTATGTACATTATTTTTAAATTATGTAAAAATTATAAAGACACAAAAGAAAGAGGAATCGCTAACCATATATATGAAATTGAATTAGCAAGATTAAAAGCAGAAACTAATCTTATATAAAAAGTGAGGGCACTTTGTTAAGAGGAAGAAGAGTTAATATGTCAATAATATAGATAAGACAAGGGCATGAACAAACATGACTGAAAGAAATGAATACTGATAAGAACAAAGGAAAATCGAAAAATAGATGTTAAGAAAAAAATTGTAATCAGTCTTAAGAATATAATTAATAAAGAAACACACGTTTCGGTGTAGTTGAAAAAAATAAATTTTATTTTTTAGACTCATTCCTTAGCCAAGGAATTAACTGGGGTCTCAACCGGGATACAAGTGAAATAATCTTTGCCTAATGAATTCCACTATCCTGAAGCGGGATAATTAAAAATAAAAGTTCCTGAAAAATCGGAAAGTAATATACAAATATTTCTAAAAATTAGGAATAAAGTGAAAGTGAAGTTAAAATTTATCTGCAATTAACCAAGTGAAAACCTACCAGTATAAGCTGGATTTCCGTATCAGACACCAAAAGAAGCTATACAAGAAAAGAAGAAATCGAAGAAATGAATGACATAGCCACACGTAAGGCGCACATCGATGTTCTCACACTTCAATTGACATCCATGAAAACAGAATTGGAAACTCTAAAAAATCAAACACCGTACCAAGTAAACCAACAACGACAATACCATCATCCTCCTACACAAAGAAATTACACTGAAACAATGGAAGTGGATGATTCAAAGCAGTTTAGAAGACCAACGAACTTCCAACAACAAACCAGATGGAATAATCAAGACGCAGCAAATACTACACCATATCATAAACGATTCCGAAACCACAACCAACATTTTATGAAAAGGGAGAGGAATCCTTCATTTCAAAATTTCAAATTCAACAAGTTCAGAGAATTAATCAAACTCAAGACGAAGACCTACAACCGATTAAACCGCAACATATCGAAGACGAATATGAAAACGGAAGCGCTTTTTAGCCCAGTGAAAGGTCTGCCTTGTCTACAACGCACTTGCAGAGAAATAGGTAGGTCAATAAATATTTTAGTAGACAATCAATTTCAATAAAACCTGTGAAAGTCGACACACTTCATGGATATTCAGTACTAAATAAGAAAAAAATAATTACTATCCTAAATCACCACTTAACTTTTTATGAAAGAGAAGCCCTTCAAGAATTCGATATGCTATTAGAAGAACAGGGATTAAAATCAGTCAAAGCAGAGGTTAATCTCTTTGATTATAGTTTGAAATACAGATATAAGAAAGAAACAAAAAAAGTGAGCAAAAAATTAATTATACAATAAATAATGATATGTACAAACAAGATATTGAAAGGGTAATGCAAAAGAATAATGAAACTAACGAAATACTGCCATTTACTACAATTATTCAGGCATCCATTCGAACAAAATAAGAAGATCCTATTTATGTAAAGCAATATCTTTATCCAATATCAGTTAATGAAATTATCAACGAAGAAATACAGAAATTGTTAAATAATAAAATTATTCAACCAAGTAGAAGTCCGTACAATTCCCTCATCTGGACCGTCGCAAAAAAGGGTACCGATGACCAAGGTAAACCCAAAAGACGAATGGTAATTGACTTTCAGAAGCTAAACACTCAAACTGTCACTGACCACTATCCAATACCAGACGTTGGAATGACGATCCAAAACTTAGGTAAAGCAAAGGTGTTCACTACATTAGATTTAGAATCAGGATTTCATCAAACCCTTATAAAAGAATCAGACAGAGAAAAAAGAGCATTCAGTGTGAATGGCGCAAAGTATGAATTCTAAAGGATGCCTTTTGCGCTCAAAAATACTACTTCTATTTTTCAACGATGCGTAGATGATATTTTCCGTCTATATATAGGAAAATTTACATACGTCTACATAGACGACGTACTAGTATATTCCTCCTCAGATGAAGAGCACATGGAACACATCCTTACTATAACTTACGCGCTCCACAACGCTAATATGAAAATATCAAATGAAAAATCACACTTTTTTCAAGACTCTGTGGAATATCTAGGATACATTATTAAATATAATAAGATAACATTCGACCCTAATAAAGTGGAAACAATAAAAAATTATCCTGTTCCCACAAACTTAAGAGAACTTTCATCATTCTTAGGCTTAGCAAGCCACTATAGAAAATTTATTAAAAATTTTGCGACCATAGTGAAACCACTCACAACACATCTCAGGGGAGATAATAGTGGTGTTAGCAAAAACCAAAGCGCAAAGGTAAAAACAAACCTTGACCAAACAGCACTAGATGCATTAAATACAGTAAAGGACGCCCTTCAGGCACAAGTCGAGCAAGTAATTTTGCCATCGGCGCTGTCCTTTCTCAGAATAAAAAACTTATAGCATTTATTTCAAGAACTTTAAATAAAACAGAGCAAAATTACAGCACAAACGAAAACTAATTATTAGCAATTGTTTGGGCTTTACAAAAGCTAAGAAATTACCTTTACGGCATCGCTGACTTTACAATATATACTGACCATCAGTCATTAATTTTTTCCATTTCGGACAAAAACCCTAATACAAAACTCAAAAGATGGAAAAACTTTATAGAGGAATATTGAGCAAAAGTAGTGTATAAACCTGGACATCAAAATGTTGTCGCAGATCCCTTATCACGTCAGCAAATTAATAACACATCTGGTTGTTCACAACACTCAGGACAAAGTTCACATTCAGAGGGTATGAAAAAAGTAAAACAACCCCTAAATAATTTCAGGAATCATATAATACCAATATTTGATGAAAATAAAATAATTGAAATGGATACATGTGCAATTTTTCCAGATCGTTAGACATACTATATACAGTAAAACAAAAAAAGAACTGATAGATAGATTAAAGCAAATAGTAAATCCAAAATGCACTAAAACTAAGTGAGGAAACATTGTTTCAATTACTAGATGATATTATCACTACATTCCCATTAAACTTGTTTGTTTGATATATAACAAACACAGTTACGAGACGTTACTAATCTAGAAGAACAGAGAAAAATAATAACTCAAATACATAGGAGAGCACACAGAAACTATAAGAACAATGCCCAAGAGATATCATTAACATATTATTGGCCAAAAATTAAAGAAATGTGTAGAAAAGAGAGCATATAGTGTAATATTTGTCTACAAAACAAATATGAAGGAAGATCAAATAAACAACCCCAACACCCACGAAAGTAGGAGAGGATATACAAATGGACATATTTTATATGAATAACCAAATGCATATCAGTACAATTGATAGATACTCCAAATACTGTTATATACGTAGAATAAAAAGCAAAACAAATTGTCAGGAGTATATCGCAGAAATTTTTACACAAATATACCCCAACGCTAAGTATTTAATGACTGATAATGAAAACGTATTTACTGGTATACTGCCAAAGAGTGTTTATGAACGCTTACAAATACATCATAAAACGAAACCTAACAGTCAAGTCGAACGCATCCACAGCACATTGATCGAAATATCAACAGCCTTGGCACATCAGAATAGCACCATACCAGGGAACGAACTATTTAACGCAGTAAAACAATATAACAAAACAATACACTCTACAACAGGATATAGACCTGAGGACGTTTTTTTCAACAGAGCACGATACCCGGAAGTTAAGGAAAAACTTGAAGACAAACAGGAGAAACTGCTCAACTACCATAATAAAAACCGATATTCAATAATCTACAAGGAGGGAGATCTAATATACGCGAAAACACACCGCCGCAACAAAAACAATATCAAGTACTCACAACATAAGGTAAAAGAAGACCGTGGGGACACAATCTTAACAACAAAGGGTAAGGTTATACATAAAGATAATATACGCAAGCAAACTACACAATGTACAAGTCAACAACAATCATAACTTTATTCCTCGCATTTACCTTTGGCGACAACATAACTGACCTGACAGATAAAACATATATAATTATAGAAACAGATCCAGCATATTTATCCGGAAATTATGTAAACTATATAATATACACCCTCTAGCATATAAGGATGGAAAATTTGTTTTAGATAAACAGATTGCTGTTGGTAACGGTAATTTTAATTGTAATGTAATAAAATTAATTGTAATGTAAAAATTCCATAGGTAACAATATTTGCAAAATTAGCAAAAAATAATAAATGTACCATAAATATGTTACAAAACAAGCTGGTGGAATGAGCCATTATTCAAGAAAATAATTCACCACTCACAATACTAGAGAACGGTTACATCCTTACCGATAAGGAACATATTTGGAACGGTCTAACGATTAAGGGACCTAAATTAATTCAATTCAATATTTCAACAAATATAGAAGGAAAAGACTATTTCAATCACCAACAGGAAATAAGGGAAGCTATACATCAAAAATATGATGAAGTTAAAATCCTTCAAATTCTGTCTTCAGATTCCAAGCATAAATTCTCAAATATCCAAGAAATGTCGAAATATTTAATCCCTATAGAATACCATCCCATACAATTTACCATGTATTTTATACTCGGAATTTTAGGAACAATAATACCTATGTACATTATTTTTAAATTATGTAAAAATTATAAAGACACAAAAGAAAGAGGAATCGCTAACCATATATATGAAATTGAATTAGCAAGATTAAAAGCAGAAACTAATCTTATATAAAAAGTGAGGACACTTTGTTAAGAGGAAGAAGAGTTAATATGTCAATAATATAGATAAGACAAGGGCATGAACAAACATGACTGAAAGAAATGAATACTGATAAGAACAAAGGAAAATCGAAAAATAGATGATAAGAAAAAAAATTGTAATCAGTCTTAAGAATATAATTAATAAGGAAACAAACGTTTCGGTGTAGTTGAAAAAAATAAATTTTATTTTTTAGACTCATTCCTTAGCCAAGGAATTAACTGGGGTCTCAACCGGGATACAAGTGAAATAATCTTTGCCTAATGAATTCCACTATCCTGAAGAAGGATAATTAAAAATAAGAGTTCCTGAAAAATCGGAAAGTCCACCAAACCAGATGGAATAATCAAGACGCAGCAAATACTACACCATATCATAAACCATTCCGAAACCACAACCAACATTTTATGAAAAGGGAGAGGAATCCTTCATCTCAAAATTTCAAATTCAACAAGTTCAGAGAATTAATCAAACTCAAGACGAAGACCTACAACCGATTAAACCTCAACATATCGAAGACGAATATGAAAACGGAAGCGCTTTTTAGCCCAGTGAAAGGTCTGCCTTGTCTACAACGCACTTGCAGAGAAATAGGTAGGTCAATAAATATTTTAGTAGACAATCAATTTCAATACAACCTGTGAAAGTCGACACACTTCATGGATATTCAGTACTAAATAAGAAAAAAATAATTACTATCCTAAATCACCACTTAACTTTTTATGAAACAGAAGCCCTTCAAGAATTCGATATGCTATTAGGAGAACAGGGATTAAAATCAGTCAAAGCAGAGGTTAATCTCTTTGATTATAGTTTGAAATATAGATATAAGAAAGAAATAAAAAAAGTGAGCAAAAAATTAATTATACAATAAATAATGATATGTACAAACAAGATATTGAAAGGGTAATGCAAAAGAATAATGAAACTAACGAAATACTGCCATTCACTACAATTATTCAGGCATCCATTCGAACAAAATAAGAAGATCCTATTTATGTAAAGCAATATCTTTATCCAATATCAGTTAATGAATTGATCAACGAAGAAATACAGAAATTGTTAAATAATAAAATTATTCAACCAAGTAGAAGTCCGTACAATTCCCTCATCTGGACCGTCGCAAAAAAGGGTACCGATGACCAAGGTAAACCCAAAAGACGAATGGTAATTGACTTTCAGAAGCTAAACACTCAAACTGTCACTGACCACTATCCAATACCAGACGTTGGAATGACAATCCAAAACTTAGGTAAAGCAAAGGTGTTCACTAGATTAGATTTAGAATCAGGATTTCATCAAACCCTTATAAAAGAATCAGACAGAGAAAAAACAGCATTCAGTGTGAATGGCGCAAAGTATGAATTCTAAAGGATGCCTTTTGCGCTCAAAAATGCTACTTCTATTTTTCAACGATGCGTAGATGATATTTTCCGTGTATATATAGGAAAATTTACATACGTCTACATAGACGACGTACTAGTATATTCCTCCTTAGATGAAGAGCACATGGAACACATCCTTACTATAACTAACGCGCTCCACAACGCTAATATGAAAATATCAAATGAAAAATCACACTTTTTTCAAGACTCTGTGGAATATCTAGGATACATTATTAAATATAATAAGATAACAGGCGACCCCAATAAAGTGGAAACAAAAAAAAAAAATTATCCTGTTCCCACAAACTTAAGAGAACTTAGATCATTCTTAGGCTTAGCAAGCCACTATTAAAAATTTTGCGACCATAGTGAAACCACTCACAACACATCTCAGGGGAGATAATAGTGGTGTTAGCAAAAACCAAAGCGCAAAGGTAAAAACAAACCTTGACCAAACAGCACTAGATGCATTAAATACAGTAAAGGACGCCCTTCAGGCACAAGTCGAGCAAGTAATTTTGCCATCGGCGCTGTCCTTTCTCAGAATAAAAAACTTATAGCATTTCTTTCAAGAACTTTAAATAAAACAGAGCAAAATTACAGCACAAACGAAAAGGAATTATTAGTAATTGTTTGGTCTTTACAAAAGCTAAGAAATTACCTTTACGGCATCGCTGACTTTACAATATATACTGACCATCAGTCATTAATTTTTTCCATTTCGGACAAAAACCCTAATACAAAACTCAAAAGACGGAAAAACTTCATAGAGGAATATTGAGCAAAAGTAGTGTATAAACCTGGACATCAAAATGTTGTCGCAGATCCCTTATGACGTCAGCAAATTAATAACACATCTGGTTGTTCACAACACTCAGGACAAAGTTCACATTCAGAGGGTATGAAAAAAGTAAAACAACCCCTAAATAATTTCAGGAATCATATAATACCAATATTGGATGAAAATAAAATAATTGAAATGGATACATGTACAATTTTTTCAGATCGTTAGACATACTATATACTATAAAACAAAAAAAGAACTGATAGATAGATTAAAGCAAATAGTAAATCCAAAAGTACAAAATGCACTAAAACTAAGTGAGGAAACATTGTTTCAATTACTAGATGATATTATCACTACATTCCCATTAAACTTGTTTGTTTGATATATAACAAACACAGTTACGAGACGTTACTAATCTAGAAGAACAGAGAAAAATAATAACTCAAATACATAGGAGAGCACACAGAAACTATAAGAACAATGCCCAAGAGATATCATTAACATATTATTGGCCAAAAATTAAAGAAATGTGTAGAAAAGAGAGCATATAGTGTAATATTTGTCTACAAAACAAATATGAAGGAAGATCAAATAAACAACCCCAACACCCACGAAAGTAGGAGAGGATATACAAATGGACATATTTATATGAATAACCAAATGCATATCAGTACAATTGATAGATACTCCAAATACTGCTATATACGTAGAATAAAAAGCAAAACAAATTGTCAGGAGTATATCGCAGAAATTTTTACACAAATATACCCCAACGCTAAGTATTTAATGACTGATAATGAAAACGTATTTACTGGTATAGTGCCAAAGAGTGTTTATGAACGCTTACAAATACATCATAAAACGAAACCTAACAGTCAAGTCGAACGCATCCACAGCACATTGATCGAAATATCAACAGCCTTGGCACATCAGAATAGCTCCATACCAGGGAACGAATTATTTAACGCAGTAAAACAATATAACAAAACAATACACTCTACAACAGGATATAGACCTGAGGACGTTTTTTTCAACAGAGCACGATACCCGGAAGTTAAGGAAAAACTTGAAGACAAACAGGAGAAACTGCTCAACTACCATAATAAAAACCGATATTCAATAATCTACAAGGAGGGAGATCTAATATACGCGAAAACATACCGCCGCAACAAAAACAATATCAAGTACTCACAACATAAGGTAAAAGAAGACCGTGGGGACACAATCTTAACAACAAAGGGTAAGGTTATACATAAAGATAATATACGCAAGCAAACTACACAATGTACAAGTCAACAACAATCATAACTTTATTCCTCGCATTTACCTTTGGCGACAACATAACTGACCTGACAGATAAAACATATATAAATATGGAAACAGATCCAGCATATTTATCCGGAAATTATGTAAACTATATAATATACACCCTCTAGCATATAAGGATGGAAAATTTGTTTTAGATAAACAGATTGCTGTTTGTAACGGTAATTTTAATTGTAATGTAATAAAATTAATTGTAATGTAAAAATTCCATAGGTAACAATATTTGCAAAATTAGCAAAAAATAATAAATGTACCATAAATATGTTACAAAACAAGCTGGTGGAATGAGCCATTATTCAAGAAAATAATTCACCACTCACAATACTAGAGAACGGTTACATCCTTACCGATAAGGAACATGTTTGGAACGGTATAACGATTAAGGGACCAAAATTAATTCAATTCAATATTTCAACAAATATAGAAGGAAAAGACTATTTCAATCACCAACAGGAAATAAGGGAAGCTATACATAAAAAATTTGATGAAGTTAAAATCCTTCAAATTCTGTCTTCAGATTCCAAGCATAAATTCTGAAATATCCAAGAAATGTCGAAATATTTAATTCCTATAGAATACCATCCCATACAATTTACCATGTATTTTATACTCAGAATTTTAGGAACAATAATACCTATGTACATTATTTTTAAATTATGTAAAAATTATAAAGACACAAAAGAAAGAGGAATCGCTAACCATATATATGAAATTAAATTAGCAAGATTAAAAGCAGAAACTAATCTTATATAAAAAGTGAGGGCACTTTGTTAAGAGGAAGAAGAGTTAGTATGTCAATAATATAGATAAGACAAGGGCATGAACAAACATGACTGAAAGAAATGAATACTGATAAGAACAAAGGAAAATCGAAAAATAGATGTTAAGAAAAAAAATTGTAATCAGTCTTAAGAATATAATTAATAAAGAAACACACGTTTCGGTGTAGTTGAAAAAAATAAATTTTATTTTTTAGACTCATTCCTTAGCCAAGGAATTAACTGGGGTCTCAACCGGGATACAAGTGAAATAATCTTTGCCTAATGAATTCCACTATCCTGAAGAAGGATAATTAAAAATAAAAGTTCCTGAAAAATCGGAAAGTAATATACAAATATTTCTAAAAATTAGAAATAAAGTGAAAGTGAAGTTCAAATTTATCTGTAATTAACCAAGTGAAAACCTACCAGTATAAGCTGGATTTCCGTATCAGACGCCAAAAGAGTTTTAACTTACCAAGAAAAGAAGAAATCGAAGAAATGAATGACATAGCCACACGTAAGGCGCACATCGATGTTCTCACACTTCAATTGACATCCATGAAAATAGAATTGGAAACTCTAAAAAACCAAACACCGTACCAAGTAAACCAACAACGACAATACCATCATCCTCCTACACAAAGAAATTACACTGAAACAATGGAAGTGGATGATTCAAAGCAGTTTAGAAGACCAACGAACTTCCAACAACAAACCAGATGGAATAATCAAGACGCAGCAAATACTACACCATATCATAACCCATTCCGAAACCACAACCAACATTTTATGAAAAGGGAGAGGAATCCTTCATCTCAAAATTTCAAATTCAACAAGTTCAGAGAATTAATCAAACTCAAGACAAAGACCTACAACCGATTAAACCTCAACATATCGAAGACGAATATGAAAACGGAAGCGCTTTTTAGCCCAGTGAAAGGTCTGCCTTGTCTACAACGCACTTGCAGAGAAATAGGTAGGTCAATAAATATTTTAGTAGACAATCAATTTCAATACAACCTGTGAAAGTCGACACACTTCATGGATATTCAGTACTAAATAAGAAAAAAATAATTACTATCCTAAATCACCACTTAACTTTTTATGAAACAGAAGCCCTTCAAGAATTCGATATGCTATTAGGAGAACAGGGATTAAAATCAGTCAAAGCAGAGGTTAATCTCTTTGATTATAGTTTGAAATATAGATATAAGAAAGAAATAAAAAAAGTGAGCAAAAAATTAATAATACAATAAATAATGATATGTACAAACAAGATATTGAAAGGGTAATGCAAAAGAATAATGAAACTAACGAAATACTGCCATTCACTACAATTATTCAGGCATCCATTCGAACAAAATAAGAAGATCCTATTTATGTAAAGCAATATCTTTATCCAATATCAGTTAATGAATTGATCAACGAAGAAATACAGAAATTGTTAAATAATAAAATTATTCAACCAAGTAGAAGTCCGTACAATTCCCTCATCTGGACCGTCGCAAAAAAGGGTACCGATGACCAAGGTAAACCCAAAAGACGAATGGTAATTGACTTTCAGAAGATAAACACTCAAACTGTCACTGACCACTATCCAATACCAGACGTTGGAATGACGATCCAAAACTTAGGTAAAGCAAAGGTGTTCACTACATTAGATTTAGAATCAGGATTTCATCAAACCCTTGTAAAAGAATCAGACAGAGAAAAAAGAGCATTCAGTGTGAATGGCGCAAAGTATGAATTCTAAAGGATGCCTTTTGGGCTCAAAAATGCTACTTCTATTTTTCAACGATGCGTAGATGATATTTTCCGTCTATATATAGGAAAATTTACATACGTCTAAATAGACGACGTACTAGTATATTCCTCCTCAGATGAAGAGCACATGGAACACATCCATACTATAATTAACGCACTCCACAACGCTAATATGAAAATATCCAATGAAAAATCACACTTTTTTCAAGACTCTGTTGAATATCTAGGATACATTATTAAATATAATAAGATAACAGGCGACCCTAATAAAGTGGAAACAATAAAAAATTATCCTGTTCCCACAAAGAACAAGAGAACTTAGATCATTCTTAGGCTTAGCAAGCCACTATAGAAAATTTATTAAAAATTTTGCGACCATAGTGAAACCACTCACAACACATCTCAGGGGAGATAATAGTGGTGTTAGCAAAAACCAAAGCGCAAAGGTAAAAACAAACCTTGACCAAACAGCACTAGATGCATTAAATACAGTAAAGGACGCCCTTCAGGCACAAGTCGAGCAAGTAATTTTGCCATCGGCGCTGTCCTTTCTCAGAATAAAAAACTTATAGCATTTATTTCAAGAACTTTGGTTTGGGCTTTACAAAAGCTAAGAAAGTACCTTTACGGCATCGCTGACTTTACAATATATACTGACCATCAGTCATTAATTTTTTCCATTTCGGACAAAAACCCTAATACAAAACTCAAAAGATGGAAAAACTTCATAGAGGAATATTGAGCAAAAGTAGTGTATAAACCTGGACATCAAAATGTTGTCGCAGATCCCTTATCACGTCAGCAAATTAATAACACATCTGGTTGTTCACAACACTCAGGACAAAGTAAAACAACCCCTAAATAATTTCAGGAATCAAATAATACCAATATTTGATGAAAATAAAATAATTGAAATGGATACATGTACAATTTTTCCAGATCGTTAGACATACTATATACTATAAAACAAAAAAAGAACTGATAGATAGATTAAAGCAAATAGTAAATCCAAAAGTACAAAATGCACTAAAACTAAGTGAGGAAACATTGTTTCAGTTACAAGATGATATTATCACTACATTCCCATTCAACTTCTTAGTTTGATATATAACAAACACAGTTACGAGACGTTACTAATCTGGAAGAACAGAGAAAAATAATACAGAAACTATAAGAACAATGCCCAAGAGATATCATTAACATATTATTGGCCAAAAATTAAAGAAATGTGTAGAAAAGAGAGCATATAGTGTAATATTTGTCTACAAAACAAATATGAAGGAAGATCAAATAAACAACCCCAACACCCACGAAAGTAGGAGAGGATATACAAATGGACATATTTTATATGAATAACCAAATGCATATCAGTACAATTGATAGATACTCCAAATACTGTTATATACATAGAATAAAAAGCAAAACAAATTGTCAGGAGTATATCGCACAAATTTTTACACAAATATAACCCAACGCTAAGTATTTAATGACTGATATTGAAAACGTATTTACTGGTATAGTGCCAAAGAGTGTTTATGAACGCTTACAAATACATCATAAAACGAAACCCAACAGTCAAGTCGAACGCATCCACAGCACATTGATCGAAATATCAACAGCCTTGGCACATCAGAATAGCTCCATACCAGGGAACGAACTATTTAACGCACTAAAACAATATAACAAAACAATACACTCTACAACAGGATATAGACCTGAGGACGTTTTTTTCAACAGAGAACGATACCCGGAAGTTAAGGAAAAACTTGAAGACAAACAGGAGAAACTGCTCAACTACCATAATAAAAACCGATATTGAATAATCTACAAGGAGGGAGATCTAATATACGCGAAAACACACCGCCGCAACAAAAACAATATCAAGTACTCACAACATAAGGTAAAAGAAGACCGTGGGGACACAATCTTAACAACAAAGGGTAAGGTTATACATAAAGATAATATACGCAAGCAAACTACACAATGTACAAGTCAACAACAATCATAACTATATTCCTCGCATTTACCTTTGGCGACAACATAACTGACCTGACAGATAAAACATATATAATGATAGAAACAGATCCAGCATATTTATCCGGAAATTATGTAAACTATATAATATACACCCTCTAGCATATAAGGATGGAAAATTTGTTTTAGATAAACAGATTGCTGTTTGTAACGGTAATTTTAATTGTAATGTAATAAAATTAATTGTAATGTAAAAATTCCATAGGTAACAATATTTGCAAAATGAGCAAAAAATAATAAATGTACCATAAATATGTTACAAAACAAGCTGGTGGAATGAGCCATTATTCAAGAAAATAATTCACCACTCACAATACTAGAGAACGGTTACATCCTTACCGATAAGGAACATGTTTGGAACGGTCTAACGATTAAGGGACCTAAATTAATTCAATTCAATATTTCAACAAATATAGAAGGAAAAGACTATTTCAATCACCAACAGGAAATAAGGGAAGCTATACATCAAAAATATGATGAAGTTAAAATCCTTCAAATTCTGTCTTCAGATTCCAAGCATAAATTCTCAAATATCCAAGAAATGTCGAAATATTTAATCCCTATAGAATACCATCCCATACAATTTACCATGTATTTTATACTCGGAATTTTAGGAACAATAATACCTATGTACATTATTTTTAAATTATGTAAAAATTATAAAGACACAAAAGAAAGAGGAATCGCTAACCATATATATGAAATTGAATTAGCAAGATTAAAAGCAGAAACTAATCTTATATAAAAAGTGAGGACACTTTGTTAAGAGGAAGAAGAGTTAATATGTCAATAATATAGATAAGACAAGGGCATGAACAAACATGACTGAAAGAAATGAATACTGATAAGAACAAAGGAAAATCGAAAAATAGATGATAAGAAAAAAAATTGTAATCAGTCTTAAGAATATAATTAATAAGGAAACAAACGTTTCGGTGTAGTTGAAAAAAATAAATTTTATTTTTTAGACTCATTCCTTAGCCAAGGAATTAACTGGGGTCTCAACCGGGATAGAAGTGAAATAATCTTTGCCTAATGAATTCCACTATCCTGAAGAAGGATAATTAAAAATAAGAGTTCCTGAAAAATCGGAAAGTCCACCAAACCAGATGGAATAATCAAGACGCAGCAAATACTACACCATATCATAACCCATTCCGAAACCACAACCAACATTTTATGAAAAGGGAGAGGAATCCTTCATCTCAAAATTTCAAATTCAACAAGTTCAGAGAATTAATCAAACTCAAGACGAAGACCTACAACCGATTAAACCTCAACATATCGAAGACGAATATGAAAACGGAAGCGCTTTTTAGCCCAGTGAAAGGTCTGCCTTGTCTACAACGCACTTGCAGAGAAATAGGTAGGTCAATAAATATTTTAGTAGACAATCAATTTCAATACAACCTGTGAAAGTCGACACACTTCATGGATATTCAGTACTAAATAAGAAAAAAATAATTACTATCCTAAATCACCACTTAACTTTTTATGAAACAGAAGCCCTTCAAGAATTCGATATGCTATTAGGAGAACAGGGATTAAAATCAGTCAAAGCAGAGGTTAATCTCTTTGATTATAGTTTGAAATATAGATATAAGAAAGAAATAAAAAAAGTGAGCAAAAAATTAATTATACAATAAATAATGATATGTACAAACAAGATATTGAAAGGGTAATGCAAAAGAATAATGAAACTAACGAAATACTGCCATTCACTACAATTATTCAGGCATCCATTCGAACAAAATAAGAAGATCCTATTTATGTAAAGCAATATCTTTATCCAATATCAGTTAATGAATTGATCAACGAAGAAATACAGAAATTGTTAAATAATAAAATTATTCAACCAAGTAGAAGTCCGTACAATTCCCTCATCTGGACCGTCGCAAAAAAGGGTACCGATGACCATGGTAAACCCAAAAGACGAATGGTAATTGACTTTCAGAAGATAAACACTCAAACTGTCACTGACCACTATCCAATACCAGACGTTGGAATGACGATCCAAAACTTAGGTAAAGCAAAGGTGTTCACTACATTAGATTTAGAATCAGGATTTCATCAAACCCTTATAAAAGAATCAGACAGAGAAAAAAGAGCATTCAGTGTGAATGGCGCAAAGTATGAATTCTAAAGGATGCCTTTTGCGCTCAAAAATGCTACTTCTATTTTTCAACGATGCGTAGATGATATTTTCCGTGTATATATAGGAAAATTTACATACGTCTACATAGACGACGTACTAGTATATTCCTCCTTAGATGAAGAGCACATGGAACACATCCTTACTATAACTAACGCGCTCCACAACGCTAATATGAAAATATCAAATGAAAAATCACACTTTTTTCAAGACTCTGTGGAATATCTAGGATACATTATTAAATATAATAAGATAACAGGCGACCCCAATAAAGTGGAAACAAAAAAAAAAATTATCCTGTTCCCACAAACTTAAGAGAACTTAGATCATTCTTAGGCTTAGCAAGCCACTATTAAAAATTTTGCGACCATAGTGAAACCACTCACAACACATCTCAGGGGAGATAATAGTGGTGTTAGCAAAAACCAAAGCGCAAAGGTAAAAACAAACCTTGACCAAACAGCACTAGATGCATTAAATACAGTAAAGGACGCCCTTCAGGCACAAGTCGAGCAAGTAATTTTGCCATCGGCGCTGTCCTTTCTCAGAATAAAAAACTTATAGCATTTCTTTCAAGAACTTTAAATAAAACAGAGCAAAATTACAGCACAAACGAAAAGGAATTATTAGTAATTGTTTGGTCTTTACAAAAGCTAAGAAATTACCTTTACGGCATCGCTGACTTTACAATATATACTGACCATCAGTCATTAATTTTTTCCATTTCGGACAAAAACCCTAATACAAAACTCAAAAGATGGAAAAACTTCATAGAGGAATATTGAGCAAAAGTAGTGTATAAAAATGGACATCAAAATGTTGTCGCAGATCCCTTATGACGTCAGCAAATTAATAACACATCTGGTTGTTCACAACACTCAGGACAAAGTTCACATTCAGAGGGTATGAAAAAAGTAAAACAACCCCTAAATAATTTCAGGAATCATATAATACCAATATTTGATGAAAATAAAATAATTGAAATGGATACATGTACAATTTTTCCAGATCGTTAGACATACTATATACTATAAAACAAAAAAAGAACTGATAGATAGATTAAAGCAAATAGTAAATCCAAAAGTACAAAATGCACTAAAACTAAGTGAGGAAACATTGTTTCAATTACTAGATGATATTATCACTACATTCCCATTCAACTTGTTTGTTTGATATATAACAAACACAGTTACGAGACGTTACTAATCTAGAAGAACAGAGAAAAATAATAACTCAAATACATAGGAGAGCACACAGAAACTATAAGAACAATTCCCAAGAGATATCATTAACATATTATTGGCCAAAAATTAAAGAAATGTGTAGAAAAGAAAGCATATAGTGTAATATTTGTCTACAAAACAAATATGAAGGAAGATCAAATAAACAACCGATAGGAAAAACCCCAACACCCACGAAAGTAGGAGAGGATATACAAATGGACATATTTTATATGAATAACCAAATGCATATCAGTACAATTGATAGATACTCCAAATACTGTTATATACGTAGAATAAAAAGCAAAACAAATTGTCAGGAGTATATCGCAGAAATTTTTACACAAATATACCCCAACGCTAAGTATTTAATGACTGATAATGAAAACGTATTTACTGGTATAGTGCCAAAGAGTGTTTATGAACGCTTACAAATACATCATAAAACGAAACCTAACAGTCAAGTCGAACGCATCCACAGCACATTGATCGAAATATCAACAGCCTTGGCACATCAGAATAGCTCCATACCAGGGAACGAATTATTTAACGCAGTAAAACAATATAACAAAACAATACACTCTACAACAGGATATAGACCTGAGGACGTTTTTTTCAACAGAGCACGATACCCGGAAGTTAAGGAAAAACTTGAAGACAAACAGGAGAAACTGCTCAACTACCATAATAAAAACCGATATTCAATAATCTACAAGGAGGGAGATCTAATATACGCGAAAACATACCGCCGCAACAAAAACAATATCAAGTACTCACAACATAAGGTAAAAGAAGACCGTGGGGACACAATCTTAACAACAAAGGGTAAGGTTATACATAAAGATAATATACGCAAGCAAACTACACAATGTACAAGTCAACAACAATCATAGCTTTATTCCTCGCATTTACCTTTGGCGACAACATAACTGACCTGACAGATAAAACATATATAAATATAGAAACAGATCCAGCATATTTATCCGGAAATTATGTAAACTATATAATATACACCCTCTAGCATATAAGGATGGAAAATTTGTTTTAGATAAACAGATTGCTGTTTGTAACGGTAATTTTAATTGTAATGTAATAAAATTAATTGTAATGTAAAAATTCCATAGGTAACAATATTTGCAAAATTAGCAAAAAATAATAAATGTACCATAAATATGTTACAAAACAAGCTGGTGGAATGAGCCATTATTCAAGAAAATAATTCACCACTCACAATACTAGAGAACGGTTACATCCTTACCGATAAGGAACATGTTTGGAACGGTATAACGATTAAGGGACCAAAATTAATTCAATTCAATATTTCAACAAATATAGAAGGAAAAGACTATTTCAATCACCAACAGGAAATAAGGGAAGCTATACATAAAAAATTTGATGAAGTTAAAATCCTTCAAATTCTGTCTTCAGATTCCAAGCATAAATTCTGAAATATCCAAGAAATGTCGAAATATTTAATTCCTATAGAATACCATCCCATACAATTTACCATGTATTTTATACTCAGAATTTTAGGAACAATAATACCTATGTACATTATTTTTAAATTATGTAAAAATTATAAAGACACAAAAGAAAGAGGAATCGCTAACCATATATATGAAATTAAATTAGCAAGATTAAAAGCAGAAACTAATCTTATATAAAAAGTGAGGGCACTTTGTTAAGAGGAAGAAGTTAGTATGTCAATAATATAGATAAGACAAGGGCATGAACAAACATGACTGAAAGAAATGAATACTGATAAGAACAAAGGAAAATCGAAAAATAGATGTTAAGAAAAAAAATTGTAATCAGTCTTAAGAATATAATTAATAAAGAAACACACGT
Organism: Linnaemya vulpina; assembly: GCA_963675445.1. Lineage (NCBI taxonomy): Eukaryota > Metazoa > Arthropoda > Insecta > Diptera > Tachinidae > Linnaemya > Linnaemya vulpina. The sequence goes on along the minus strand of OY776276.1, from coordinate 71,924,899 downwards.
TTCGGTGTAGTTGAAAAAAATAAATTTTATTTTTTAGACTCATTCCTTAGCCAAGGAATTAACTGGGGTCTCAACCGGGATACAAGTGAAATAATCTTTGCCTAATGAATTCCACTATCCTGAAGAAGGATAATTAAAAATAAAAGTTCCTGAAAAATCGGAAAGTAATATACAAATATTTCTAAAAATTAGAAATAAAGTGAAAGTGAAGTTCAAATTTATCTGTAATTAACCAAGTGAAAACCTACCAGTATAAGCTGAATTTCCGTATCAGACGCCAAAAGAGTTTTAACTTACCAAGAAAAGAAGAAATCGAAGAAATGAATGACATAGCCACACGTAAGGCGCACATCGATGTTCTCACACTTCAATTGACATCCATGAAAATAGAATTGGAAACTCTAAAAAACCAAACACCGTACCAAGTAAACCAACAACGACAATACCATCATCCTCCTACACAAAGAAATTACACTGAAACAATGGAAGTGGATGATTCAAAGCAGTTTAGAAGACCAACGAACTTCCAACAACAAACCAGATGGAATAATCAAGACGCAGCAAATACTACACCATATCATAACCCATTCCGAAACCACAACCAACATTTTATGAAAAGGGAGAGGAATCCTTCATCTCAAAATTTCAAATTCAACAAGTTCAGAGAATTAATCAAACTCAAGAACAAGACCTACAACCGATTAAACCTCAACATATCGAAGACGAATATGAAAACGGAAGCGCTTTTTAGCCCAGTGAAAGGTCTGCCTGGTCTACAACGCACTTGCAGAGAAATAGGTAGGTCAATAAATATTTTAGTAGACAATCAATTTCAATAAAACCTGTGAAAGTCGACACACTTCATGGATATTCAGTACTAAATAAGAAAAAAATAATTACTATCCTAAATCACCACTTAACTTTTTATGAAACAGAAGCCCTTCAAGAATTCGATATGCTATTAGGAGAACAGGGATTAAAATCAGTCAAAGCAGAGGTTAATCTCTTTGATTATAGTTTGAAATATAGATATAAGAAAGAAATAAAAAAAGTGAGCAAAAAATTAATTATACAATAAATAATGATATGTACAAACAAGATATTGAAAGGGTAATGCAAAAGAATAATGAAACTAACGAAATACTGCCATTCACTACAATTATTCAGGCATCCATTCGAACAAAATAAGAAGATCCTACTTATGTAAAGCAATATCTTTATCCAATATCAGTTAATGAATTTATCAACGAAGAAATACAGAAATTGTTAAATAATAAAATTATTCAACCAAGTAGAAGTCCGTACAATTCCCTCATCTGGACCGTCGCAAAAAAGGGTACCGATGACCAAGGTAAACCCAAAAGACGAATGGTAATTGACTTTCAGAAGCTAAACACTCAAACTGTCACTGACCACTATCCAATACCAGACGTTGGAATGACAATCCAAAACTTAGGTAAAGCAAAGGTGTTCACTACATTAGATTTAGAATCAGGATTTCATCAAACCCTTATAAAAGAATCAGACAGAGAAAAAACAGCATTCAGTGTGAATGGCGCAAAGTATGAATTCTAAAGGATGCCTTTTGCGCTCAAAAATGCTACTTCTATTTTTCAACGATGCGTAGATGATATTTTCCGTCTATATATAGGAAAATTTACATACGTCTACATACGCTCTCCACAACGCTAATATGAAAATATCAAATGAAAAATCACACTTTTTTCAAGACTCTGTGGAATATCTAGGATACATTATTAAATATAATAAGATAACATTCGACCCTAATAAAGTGGAAACAATAAAAAATTATCCTGTTCCCACAAACTTAAGAGAACTTAGATCATTCTTAGGCTTAGCAAGCCACTATAGAAAATTTATTAAAAATTTTGCGACCATAGTGAAACCACTCACAACACATCTCAGGGGAGATAATAGTGGTGTTAGCAAAAACCAAAGCGCAAAGGTAAAAACAAACCTTGACCAAACAGCACTAGATGCATTAAATACAGTAAAGGACGCCCTTCAGGCACAAGTCGAGCAAGTAATTTTGCCATCGGCGCTGTCCTTTCTCAGAATAAAAAACTTATAGCATTTATTTCAAGAACTTTAAATAAAACAGAGCAAAATTACAGCACAAACGAAAACTAATTATTAGCAATTGTTTGGGCTTTACAAAAGCTAAGAAATTACCTTTACGGCATCGCTGACTTTACAATATATACTGACCATCAGTCATTAATTTTTTCCATTTCGGACAAAAACCCTAATACAAAACTCAAAAGATGGAAAAACTTCATAGAGGAATATTGAGCAAAAGTAGTGTATAAACCTGGACATCAAAATGTTGTCGCAGATCCCTTATCACGTCAGCAAATTAATAACACATCTGGTTGTTCACAACACTCAGGACAAAGTTCACATTCAGAGGGTATGAAAAAAGTAAAACAACCCCTAAATAATTTCAGGAATCATATAATACCAATATTTGATGAAAATAAAATAATTGAAATGGATACATGTACAATTTTTCCAGATCGTTAGACATACTATATACTATAAAACAAAAAAAGAACTGATAGATAGATTAAAGCAAATAGTAAATCCAAAAGTACAAAATGCACTAAAACTAAGTAAGGAAACATTGTTTCAATTACTAGATGATATTATCACTACATTCCCATTCAACTTGTTTGTTTGATATATAACAAACACAGTTACGAGACGTTACCAATCTAGAAGAACAGAAAAAAATAATAACTGAAATACATAGGAGAGCACACAGAAACTATAAGAACAATGCCCAAGAGATATCATTAACATATTATTGGCCAAAAATTAAAGAAATGTGTAGAAAAGAAAGCATATAGTGTAATATTTGTCTACAAAACAAATATGAAGGAAGATCAAATAAACAACCGATAGGAAAAACCCCAACACCCACGAAAGTAGGAGAGGATATACAAATGGACATATTTTATATGAATAACCAAATGCATATCAGTACAATTGATAGATACTCCAAATACTGTTATATACGTAGAATAAAAAGCAAAACAAATTGTCAGGAGTATATCGCAGAAATTTTTACACAAATATACCCCAACGCTAAGTATTTAATGACTGATAATGAAAACGTATTTACTGGTATAGTGCCAAAGAGTGTTTATGAACGCTTACAAATACAGCATAAAACGACACCCATTCATCATTCGAAAACTAACAGTCAAGTCGAACGCATCCACAGCACATTGATCGAAATATCAACAGCCTTGGCACATCAGAATACCAGGGAACGAACTATTTAACACAGTAAAACAATACACTCTACAACAGGATATAGACCTGAGGACGTTTTTTTCAACAGAGAACGATACCCGGAAATTAAGGAAAATCTTGAAGACAAACAGGAGAAACTGCTCAACTACCATAATAAAAACCGATATTCAATAACCTACAAGGAGGGAGATCTAATATACGCGAAAACATACCGCCGCAACAAAAACAATATCAAGTACTCACAACATAAGGTAAAAGAAGACCGTGGGGACACAATCTTAACAACAAAGGGTAAGGTTATACATAAAGATAATATACGCAAGCAAACTACACAATGTACAAGTCAACAACAATCATAACTTTATTCCTCGCATTTACCTTTGGCGACAACATAACTGACCTGACAGATAAAACATATGTAATTATAGAAACAGATCCAGCATATTTATCCGGAAATTATGTAAACTATATAATATACACCCTCTAGCATATAAGGATGGAAAATTTGTTTTAGATAAACAGATTGCTGTTTGTAACGGTAATTTTAATTGTTACATTACAATTAAAATTACAATTAAAATTACATTACAAATTAATTGTAATGTAAAAATTCCATAGGTAACAATATTTGCAAAATTAGCAAAAAATAATAAATGTACCATAAATATGTTACAAAACAAGCTGGTTGAATGAGCCATTATTCAAGAAAATAATTCACCACTCACAATACTAGAGAACGTTTACATCCGATAAGGAACATGTTTGGAACGGTCTAACGATTAAGGGACCTATATTAATTCAATTCAATATTTCAACAAATATAGAAGGAAAAGACTATTTCAATCACCAACAGGAAATAAGGGAAGCTATACATCAAAAATATGATGAACAAGTTAAAATCCTTCAAATTCCGTCTTCAGATTCCAAGCATAAATTCTCAAATATCCAAGAAATGTCGAAATATTTAATCCCTATAGAATACCATCCCATACAATTTACCATGTATTTTATACTCGGAATTTTAGGAGCAATAATACCTATTTACATTATTTTTAAATTATATAAAAATTATAAAGACACAAAAGAAAGAGGAATCGCTAACCATATATATGAAATTGAATTAGCAAGATTAAAAGGAGAAACTAATCTTATATAAAAAGTGAGGGCACTTTGTTAAGAGGAAGAAGAGTTAATATGTGAATAATATAGATAAGACAAGGGCATGAACAAACATGACTGAAAGAAATGAATACTGATAAGAACAAAGGAAAATCGAAAACACATTTTCCACTGATAAAAAAGGTACTTAACAAAGAAACAAATATAAGAATAAAGGAAAATCGAAAACACATTTTCCACTGATAAGAAAGGTACTTAACGAAGAAACCAACAACAAGTGGAAAACATGTTTTCGTATAGATTAAGATACCTAGCTGTAAGAAATTATAAAGAAAATTATTACTAAAAATAGATGTTAAGAAACAAATTGTAATCAGTCTTAAGAATATAATTAATAAAGAAACACACGTTTCGGTGTAGTTGAAAAAAATAAATTTTATTTTTTAGACTCATTCCTTAGCCAAGGAATTAACTGGGGTATCAACCGGGATACAAGTGAAATCATCTTTGCCAAATGAATTCCACTATCCTGAAGAAGGATAATTAAAAATAAAAGTTCCTGAAAAATCGGAAAGTAATATACAAATATTTCTAAAAATTAGAAATAAAGTGAAAGTGAAGTTAAAATTTATCTGTAATTAACCAAGTGAAAACCTACCAGTATAAGCTGGATTTCCGTATCAGACGCCAAAAGAGTTTTAACTTACCAAGAAAAGAAGAAATCGAAGAAATGAATGACATAGCCACACGTAAGGCGCACATCGATGCCCCTACACTTCAATTGACATCCATGAAAACAGAATTGGAAACTCTAAAAAACCAAACACCGTACCAAGTAAACCAACAAAGACAATTCCGTCATCCTCCAACACAAAGAAATTACACTGAACGAATGGAAGTGGATGATTCAAAGCAGTTTAGAAGACCAACGAACTTCCAACAACAAACCAGATGGAATAATCAAGACGCAGCAAATACTACACCATATCATAACCCATTCCGAAACCACAACCAACATTTTATGAAAAGGGAGAGGAATCCTTCATCTCAAAATTTCAAAGTCAACAAGTTCAGAGAATTAATCAAACTCAAGACGAAGACCTACAACCGATTAAACCTCAACATAACGAAGACGAATATGAAAACGGAAGCGCTTTTTTAGACCAGCGAAAGCTCTGCCTTGTCTACAACGCACTTGCAGAAAAATAGGTAGGTCAATAAATATTTTAGGAGACAATCAATTTCAATACAACCTGTGAAAGTCAACACACTTCATGGATATTCAGTAGTAAATAAGAAAAAAATAATTACTATCCTAAATCACCACTTAACTTTTTATGAAACAGAAGTCCTTTAAGAATTCGATATGCTATTAGGAGAACAGGGATTAAAATCAGTCAAAACAGAGGTTAATCTCTTTGATTATAGTTTGAAATATAGATATAAGAAAGAAATAAAAAAAGTGAACAAAAAATTAATTATACAATAAATAATGATATGTACAAACAAGATATTGAAGGGGTAATGCAAAAGAACAATGAAACTAACGAAATATTGCCATTCACTACAATTATTCAGGCATCCATTCGAACAAAATCAGAAGATCCTATTTATGTAAAGCAATATCTTTATCCAATATCAGTTAATGAATTTATCAACGAAGAAATACAGAAATTGTTAAATAATAAAATTAATCAACCAAGTAGGAGTCCGTACAATTCCCTCATCTGGACCGTAGCAAAAAAGGGTACCGATGACCAAGGTAAACCCAAAAGACGAATGGTAATTGACTTTCAGAAGCTAAACACTCAAACTGTCACTGACCACTATCCAATACCAGACGTTGGAATGACAATCCAAAACTTAGGTAAAGCAAAGGTGTTCACTACATTAGATTTAGAATCAGGATTTCATCAAACCCTTATAAAAGAATCAGACAGAGAAAAAACAGCATTCAGTGTGAATGGCGCAAAGTATGAATTCTAAAGGATGCCTTTTGTGCTCAAAAATGCTACTTCTATTTTTCAACGATGCGTAGATGATATTTTCCGTCTATATATAGGAAAATTTACATACGTCTACATAGACGACGTACTAGTATATTCCTCCTCAGATGAAGAGCACATGGAACACATCCATACTATAATTAACGCACTCCACAACGCTAATATGAAAATATCCAATGAAAAATCACACTTTTTTCAAGACTCTGTGGAATATCTAGGATACATTATTAAATATAATAAGTAACAGGCGACCCTAATAAAGTGGAAACAATAAAAAATTATCCTGTTCCCACAAAGAACAAGAGAACTTAGATCATTCTTAGGCTTAGCAAGCCACTATAGAAAATTTATTAAAAATTTTGCGACCATAGTGAAACCACTCACAACACATCTCAGGGGAGATAATAGTGGTGTTAGCAAAAACCAAAGCGCAAAGGTAAAAACAAACCTTGACCAAACAGCACTAGATGCATTAAATACAGTAAAGGACGCCCTTCAGGCACAAGTCGAGCAAGTAATTTTGCCATCGGCGCTGTCCTTTCTCAGAATAAAAAACTTATAGCATTTATTTCAAGAACTTTGGTTTGGGCTTTACAAAAGCTAAGAAAGTACCTTTACGGCATCGCTGACTTTACAATATATACTGACCATCAGTCATTAATTTTTTCCATTTCGGACAAAAACCCTAATACAAAACTCAAAAGATGGAAAAACTTCATAGAGGAATATTGAGCAAAAGTAGTGTATAAACCTGGACATCAAAATGTTGTCGCAGATCCCTTATCACGTCAGCAAATTAATAACACATCTGGTTGTTCACAACACTCAGGACAAAGTTCACATTCAGAGGGTATGAAAAAAGTAAAAAAACCCCTAAATAATTTCAGGAATCAAATAATACCAATATTTGATGAAAATAAAATAATTGAAATGGATACATGTACAATTTTTCCAGATCGTTAGACATACTATATACTATAAAACAAAAAAAGAACTGATAGATAGATTAAAGCAAATAGTAAATCCAAAAGTACAAAATGCACTAAAACTAAGTGAGGAAACATTGTTTCAGTTACAAGATGATATTATCACTACATTCCCATTCAACTTCTTTGTTTGATATATAACAAACACAGTTACGAGACGTTACTAATCTAGAAGAACAGAGAAAAATAATAACTCAAATACATAGGAGAGCACACAGAAACTATAAGAACAATGCCCAAGAGATATCATTAATATATTATTGGCCAAAAATTAAAGAAATGTGTAGAAAAGAAAGCATATAGTGTAATATTTGTCTACAAAACAAATATGAAGGAAGATCAAATAAACAACCGATAGGAAAAACCCCAACACCCACGAAAGTAGGAGAGGATATACAAATGGACATATTTTATATGAATAACCAAATGCATATCAGTACAATTGATAGATACTCCAAATACTGTTATATACGTAGAATAAAAAGCAAAACAAATTGTCAGGAGTATATCGCAGAAATTTTTACACAAATATACCCCAACGCTAAGTATTTAATGACTGATAATGAAAACGTATTTACTGGTATAGTGCCAAAGAGTGTTTATGAACGCTTACAAATACATCATAAAACGAAACCTAACAGTCAAGTCGAACGCATCCACAGCACATTGATCGAAATATCAACAGCCTTGGCACATCAGAATAGCTCCATACCAGGGAACGAACTATTTAACGCAGTAAAACAATATAACAAAACAATACACTCTACAACAGGATATAGACCTGAGGATGTTTTTTTCAACAGAGAACGATACCCGGAAGTTAAGGAAAAACTTGAAGACAAACAGGAGAAACTGCTCAACTACCATAATAAAAACCGATATTCAATAATCTACAAGGAGGGAGATCTAATATACGCGAAAACACACCGCCGCAACAAAAACAATATCAAGTACTCACAACATAAGGTAAAAGAAGACCGTGGGGACACAATCTTAACAACAAAGGGTAAGTTTATACATAAAGATAATATACGCAAGCAAACTACACAATGTGCAAGTCAACAACAATAATAACTTTATTCCTCGCATTTACCTTTGGCGACAACATAACTGACCTGACAGATAAAACATATATAATTATAGAAACAGATCCAGCATATTTATCCGGATATTATGTAAACTATATAATATACACCCTCTAGCATATAAGGATGGAAAATTTGTTTTAGATAAACAGATTGCTGTTTGTAACGGTAATTTTAATTGTAATGTAATAAAATTAATTGTAATGTAAAAATTCCATAGGTAACAATATTTGACCATAAATATGTTACAAAACAAGCTGGTGGAATGAGCCATTATTCAAGAAAATAATTCACCACTCACAATACTAGAGAACGGTTAGATCCTTACCGATAAGGAACATGTTTGGAACGGTCTAACGATTAAGGGACCTAAATTAATTCAATTCAATATTTCAACAAATATAGAAGAAAAAGACTATTTCAATCACCAACAGGAAATAAGGGAAGCTATACATCAAAAATATGATGAACAAGTTAAAATCCTTCAAATCCTGTCTTCAGATTCCAAGCATAAATTCTCAAATATCCAAGAAATGTCGAAATATTTAAGCCCTATAGAATACCATCCCATACAATTTACCATGCATTTTATACTCGGAATTTTAGGAACAATAATACCTATGTACATTATTTTTAAATTATGTAAAAATTATAAAGACACAAAAGAAAGAGGAATCGCTAACCATATATATGAAATTGAATTAGCAAGATTAAAAGCAGAAACTAATCTTATATAAAAAGTGAGGGCACTTAGTTAAGAGGAAGAAGAGTTAATATGTCAATAATATAGATAAGACAAGGGCATGAACAAACATGACTGAAAGAAATGAATACTGATAAGAACAAAGGAAAATCGAAAATACATTTTCCACTAATAAAAAAGGTACTTAACAAAGAAACAAATATAAGAATAAAGGAAAATCGAAAACACATTTTCCACTGATAAGAAAGGTACTTAACAAAGAAACCAACAACAAGTGGAAAACATGTTTTCGTATAGATTAAGATACCTAGCTGTAAGAAATTATAAAGAAAATTATTACTAAAAATAGATGTTAAGAAACAAATTGTAATCAGTCTTAAGAATATAATTAATAAAGAAACACACGTTTCGGTGTAGTTGAATAAAATAAATTTTATTTTTTAGACTCATTCCTTAGCCAAGGAATTAACTGGGGTATCAACCGGGATACAAGTGAAATCATCTTTGCCAAATGAATTCCACTATCCTGAAGAAGGATAATTAAAAATAAAACTTCCTGAAAAATCGGAAAGTAATATACAAATATTTCTAAAAATTAGAAATAAAGTGAAAGTGAAGTTAAAATTTATCTGCAATTAACCAAGTGAAAACCTACCAGTATAAGCTGGATTTCCGTATCAGACACCAAAAGAAGCTATACAAGAAAAGAAGAAATCGAAGAAATGAATGACATAGCCACACGTAAGGCGCACATCGATGCCCCTACACTTCAATTGACATCCATGAAAACAGAATTGGAAACTCTAAAAAACCAAACACCGTACCATGTAAACCAACAACGACAATTCCGTCATCCTCCAGCACAAAGAAATTACACTGAACGAATGGAAGTGGATGATTCAAAGCAGTTTAGAAGACCAACGAACTTCCAACAACAAACCAGATGGAATAATCAAGACGCAGCAAATACTACACCATATCATAACCCATTCCGAAACCACAACCAACATTTTATGAAAAGGGAGAGGAATCCTTCATCTCAAAATTTCAAAGTCAACAAGTTCAGAGAATTAATCAAACTCAAGACGAAGACCTACAACCGATTAAACCTCAACATAACGAAGACGAATATGAAAACGGAAGCGCTTTTTTAGGCCAGCGAAAGCTCTGCCTTGTCTGCAACGCACTTGCAGAAAAATAGGTAGGTCAATAAATATTTTAGGAGACAATCAATTTCAATACAACCTGTGAAAGTCAACACACTTCATGGATATTCAGTAGTAAATAAGAAAAAAATAATTACTATCCTAAATCACCACTTAACTTTTTATGAAACAGAAGCCCTTTAAGAATTCGATATGCTATTAGGAGAATAGGGATTAAAATCAGTCAAAACAGAGGTTAATCTCTTTGATTATAGTTTGAAATATAGATATAAGAAAGAAATAAAAAAAGTGAACAAAAAATTTATTATACAATAAATAATGATATGTACAAACAAGATATTGAAAGGGTAATGCAAAAGAATAATGAAACTAACGAAATACTGCCATTCACTACAATTATTCAGGCATCCATTCGAACAAAATCAGAAGATCCTATTTATGTAAAGCAATATCTTTATCCAATATCAGTTAATGAATTTATCAACGAAGAAATACAGAAATTGTTAAATAATAAAATTATTCAACCAAGTAGGAGTCCGTACAATTCCCTCATCTGGACCGTCGCAAAAAAGGGTACCGATGACCAAGGTAAACCCAAAAGACGAATGGTAATTGACTTTCAGAAGCTAAACACTCAAACTGTCACTGACCACTATCCAATACCAGACGTTGGAATGACAATCCAAAACTTAGGTAAAGCAAAGGTGTTCACTACATTAGATTTAGAATCAGGATTTCATCAAACCCTTATAAAAGAATCAGACAGAGAAAAAACAGCATTCAGTTTGAATGGCGCAAAGTATGAATTCTAAAGGATGCCTTTTGTGCTCAAAAATGCTACTTCTATTTTTCAACGATGCGTAGATGATATTTTCCGTCTATATATAGGAAAATTTACATACGTCTAAATAGACGACGTACTAGTATATTCCTCCTCGGATGAAGAGCACATGGAACACATCCATACTATAATTAACGCACTCCACAACGCTAATATGAAAATATCCAATGAAAAATCACACTTTTTTCAAGACTCTGTTGAATATCTAGGATACATTATTAAATATAATAAGATAACAGGCGACCCTAATAAAGTGGAAACAATAAAAAATTATCCTGTTCCCACAAACTTAAGAGAACTTAGATCATTCTTAGGCTTAGCAAGCCACTATAGAAAATTTATTAAAAATTTTGCGACCATAGTGAAACCACTCACAACACATCTCAGGGGAGATAATAGTGGTAAAAACAAACCTTGACCAAACAGCACTAGATGCATTAAATACAGTAAAGGAAAGTTCAGGCACAAGTCGAGCAAGTAATTTTGCCATCGGCGCTGTCCTTTCTCAGAATAAAAAACTTATAGCATTTATTTCAAGAACTTTAAATAAAACAGAGCAAAATTACAGCACAAACGAAAAGGAATTATTAGCAATTGTTTGGGCTTTACAAAAGCTAAGAAATTACCTTTACGGCATCGCTGACTTTACAATATATACTGACCATCAGTCATTAATTTTTTCCATTTCGGACAAAAACCCTAATACAAAACTCAAAAGATGGAAAAACTTCATAGAGGAATATTGAGCAAAAGTAGTGTATAAACCTGGACATCAAAATGTTGTCGCAGATCCCTTATCACGTCAGCAAATTAATAACACATCTGGTTGTTCACAACACTCAGGACAAAGTAAAACAACCCCTAAATAATTTCAGGAATCAAATAATACCAATATTTGATGAAAATAAAATAATTGAAATGGATACATGTACAATTTTTCCAGATCGTTAGACATACTATATACTATAAAACAAAAAAAGAACTGATAGATAGATTAAAGCAAATAGTAAATCCAAAAGTACAAAATGCACTAAAACTAAGTGAGGAAACATTGTTTCAGTTACAAGATGATATTATCACTACATTCCCATTCAACTTCTTTGTTTGATATATAACAAACACAGTTACGAGACGTTACTAATCTAGAAGAACAGAGAAAAATAATAACTCAAATACATAGGAGAGCACACAGAAACTATAAGAACAATGCCCAAGAGATATCATTAACATATTATTGGCCAAAAATTAAAGAAATGTGTACAAAAGAAAGCATATAGTGTAATATTTGTCTACAAAACAAATATGACGCAAGATCAAATAAACAACCGATAGGAAAAACCCCAACACCCACGAAAGTAGGAGAGGATATACAAATGGACATATTTTATATGAATAACCAAATGCATATCAGTACAATTGATAGATACTCCAAATACTGTTATATACGTAGAATAAAAAGCAAAACAAATTGTCAGGAGTATATCGCAGAAATATTTACACAAATATACCCCAACGCTAAGTATTTAATGACTGATAATGAAAACGTATTTACTGGTATAGTCCCAAAGAGTGTTTATGAACGCTTACAAATACATCATAAAACGAAACCTAACAGTCAAGTCGAACGCATCCACAGCACATTGATCGAAATATCAACAGCCTTGGCACATCAGAATAGCTCCATACCAGGGAACGAACTATTTAACGCAGTAAAACAATATAACAAAACAATACACTCTACAACAGGATATAGACCTGAGGATGTTTTTTTCAACGGAGAACGATACCCGGAAGTTAAGGAAAAACTTGAAGACAAACAGGAGAAACTGCTCAACTACCATAATAAAAACCGATATTCAATAATCTACAAGGAGGGAGATCTAATATACGCGAAAACACACCGCCGCACCAAAAACAATATCAAGTACTCACAACATAAGGTAAAAGAAGACCGTGGGGACACAATCTTAACAACAAAGGGTAAGTTTATACATAAAGATAATATACGCAAGCAAACTACACAATGTACAAGTCAACAACAATCATAACTTTATTCCTCGCATTTACCTTTGGCGACAACATAACTGACCTGACAGATAAAACATATATAATTATAGAAACAGATCCAGCATATTTATCCGGAAATTATGTAAACTATATAATATACACCCTCTAGCATATAAGGATGGAAAATTTGTTTTAGATAAACAGATTGCTGTTTGTAACGGTAATTTTAATTGTAATGTAATAAAATTAATTGTAATGTAAAAATTCCATAGGTAACAATATTTGACCATAAATATGTTACAAAACAAGCTGGTGGAATGAGCCATTATTCAAGAAAATAATTCACCACTCACAATACTAGAGAACGGTTAGATCCTTACCGATAAGGAACATGTTTGGAACGGTCTAACGATTAAGGGACCTAAATTAATTCAATTCAATATTTCAACAAATATAGAAGAAAAAGACTATTTCAATCACCAACAGGAAATAAGGGAAGCTATACATAAAAAATATGATGAACAAGTTAAAATCCTTCAAATCCTGTCTTCAGATTCCAAGCATAAATTCTCAAATATCCAAGAAATGTCGAAATATTTAAGCCCTATAGAATACCATCCCATACAATTTACCATGCATTTTATACTCGGAATTTTAGGAACAATAATACCTATGTACATTATTTTTAAATTATGTAAAAATTATAAAGACACAAAAGAAAGAGGAATCGCTAACCATATATATGAAATTGAATTAGCAAGATTAAAAGCAGAAACTAATCTTATATAAAAAGTGAGGGCACTTAGTTAAGAGGAAGAAGAGTTAATATGTCAATAATATAGATAAGACAAGGGCATGAACAAACATGACTGAAAGAAGTGAATACTGATAAGAACAAAGGAAAATCGAAAATACATTTTCCACTAATAAAAAAAGTACTTAACAAAGAAACAAATATAAGAATAAAGGAAAATCGAAAACACATTTTCCACTGATAAGAAAGGTACTTAACAAAGAAACCAACAACAAGTGGAAAACATGTTTTCGTATAGATTAAGATACCTAGCTGTAAGAAATTATAAAGAAAATTATTACTAAAAATAGATGTTAAGAAACAAATTGTAATCAGTCTTAAGAATATAATTAATAAAGAAACACACGTTTCGGTGTAGTTGAATAAAATAAATTTTATTTTTTAGACTCATTCCTTAGCCAAGGAATTAACTGGGGTATCAACCGGGATACAAGTGAAATCATCTTTGCCAAATGAATTCCACTATCCTGAAGAAGGATAATTAAAAATAAAACTTCCTGAAAAATCGGAAAGTAATATACAAATATTTCTAAAAATTAGAAATAAAGTGAAAGTGAAGTTAAAATTTATCTGCAATTAACCAAGTGAAAACCTACCAGTATAAGCTGGATTTCCGTATCAGACACCAAAAGAAGCTATACAAGAAAAGAAGAAATCGAAGAAATGAATGACATAGCCACACGTAAGGCGCACATCGATGCCCCTACACTTCAATTGACATCCATGAAAACAGAATTGGAAACTCTAAAAAACCAAACACCGTACCATGTAAACCAACAACGACAATTCCGTCATCCTCCAGCACAAAGAAATTACACTGAACGAATGGAAGTGGATGATTCAAAGCAGTTTAGAAGACCAACGAACTTCCAACAACAAACCAGATGGAATAATCAAGACGCAGCAAATACTACACCATATCATAACCCATTCCGAAACCACAACCAACATTTTATGAAAAGGGAGAGGAATCCTTCATCTCAAAATTTCAAAGTCAACAAGTTCAGAGAATTAATCAAACTCAAGACGAAGACCTACAACCGATTAAACCTCAACATAACGAAGACGAATATGAAAACGGAAGCGCTTTTTTAGGCCAGCGAAAGCTCTGCCTTGTCTGCAACGCACTTGCAGAAAAATAGGTAGGTCAATAAATATTTTAGGAGACAATCAATTTCAATACAACCTGTGAAAGTCAACACACTTCATGGATATTCAGTAGTAAATAAGAAAAAAATAATTACTATCCTAAATCACCACTTAACTTTTTATGAAACAGAAGCCCTTTAAGAATTCGATATGCTATTAGGAGAATAGGGATTAAAATCAGTCAAAACAGAGGTTAATCTCTTTGATTATAGTTTGAAATATAGATATAAGAAAGAAATAAAAAAGTGAACAAAAAATTTATTATACAATAAATAATGATATGTACAAACAAGATATTGAAAGGGTAATGCAAAAGAATAATGAAACTAACGAAATACTGCCATTCACTACAATTATTCAGGCATCCATTCGAACAAAATCAGAAGATCCTATTTATGTAAAGCAATATCTTTATCCAATATCAGTTAATGAATTTATCAACGAAGAAATACAGAAATTGTTAAATAATAAAATTATTCAACCAAGTAGGAGTCCGTACAATTCCCTCATCTGGACCGTCGCAAAAAAGGGTACCGATGACCAAGGTAAACCCAAAAGACGAATGGTAATTGACTTTCAGAAGCTAAACACTCAAACTGTCACTGACCACTATCCAATACCAGACGTTGGAATGACAATCCAAAACTTAGGTAAAGCAAAGGTGTTCACTACATTAGATTTAGAATCAGGATTTCATCAAACCCTTATAAAAGAATCAGACAGAGAAAAAACAGCATTCAGTTTGAATGGCGCAAAGTATGAATTCTAAAGGATGCCTTTTGTGCTCAAAAATGCTACTTCTATTTTTCAACGATGCGTAGATGATATTTTCCGTCTATATATAGGAAAATTTACATACGTCTAAATAGACGACGTACTAGTATATTCCTCCTCGGATGAAGAGCACATGGAACACATCCATACTATAATTAACGCACTCCACAACGCTAATATGAAAATATCCAATGAAAAATCACACTTTTTTCAAGACTCTGTTGAATATCTAGGATACATTATTAAATATAATAAGATAACAGGCGACCCTAATAAAGTGGAAACAATAAAAAATTATCCTGTTCCCACAAACTTAAGAGAACTTAGATCATTCTTAGGCTTAGCAAGCCACTATAGAAAATTTATTAAAAATTTTGCGACCATAGTGAAACCACTCACAACACATCTCAGGGGAGATAATAGTGGTAAAAACAAACCTTGACCAAACAGCACTAGATGCATTAAATACAGTAAAGGAAAGTTCAGGCACAAGTCGAGCAAGTAATTTTGCCATCGGCGCTGTCCTTTCTCAGAATAAAAAACTTATAGCATTTATTTCAAGAACTTTAAATAAAACAGAGCAAAATTACAGCACAAACGAAAAGGAATTATTAGCAATTGTTTGGGCTTTACAAAAGCTAAGAAATTACCTTTACGGCATCGCTGACTTTACAATATATACTGACCATCAGTCATTAATTTTTTCCATTTCGGACAAAAACCCTAATACAAAACTCAAAAGATGGAAAAACTTCATAGAGGAATATTGAGCAAAAGTAGTGTATAAACCTGGACATCAAAATGTTGTCGCAGATCCCTTATCACGTCAGCAAATTAATAACACATCTGGTTGTTCACAACACTCAGGACAAAGTAAAACAACCCCTAAATAATTTCAGGAATCAAATAATACCAATATTTGATGAAAATAAAATAATTGAAATGGATACATGTACAATTTTTCCAGATCGTTAGACATACTATATACTATAAAACAAAAAAAGAACTGATAGATAGATTAAAGCAAATAGTAAATCCAAAAGTACAAAATGCACTAAAACTAAGTGAGGAAACATTGTTTCAGTTACAAGATGATATTATCACTACATTCCCATTCAACTTCTTTGTTTGATATATAACAAACACAGTTACGAGACGTTACTAATCTAGAAGAACAGAGAAAAATAATAACTCAAATACATAGGAGAGCACACAGAAACTATAAGAACAATGCCCAAGAGATATCATTAACATATTATTGGCCAAAAATTAAAGAAATGTGTACAAAAGAAAGCATATAGTGTAATATTTGTCTACAAAACAAATATGACGCAAGATCAAATAAACAACCGATAGGAAAAACCCCAACACCCACGAAAGTAGGAGAGGATATACAAATGGACATATTTTATATGAATAACCAAATGCATATCAGTACAATTGATAGATACTCCAAATACTGTTATATACGTAGAATAAAAAGCAAAACAAATTGTCAGGAGTATATCGCAGAAATATTTACACAAATATACCCCAACGCTAAGTATTTAATGACTGATAATGAAAACGTATTTACTGGTATAGTCCCAAAGAGTGTTTATGAACGCTTACAAATACATCATAAAACGAAACCTAACAGTCAAGTCGAACGCATCCACAGCACATTGATCGAAATATCAACAGCCTTGGCACATCAGAATAGCTCCATACCAGGGAACGAACTATTTAACGCAGTAAAACAATATAACAAAACAATACACTCTACAACAGGATATAGACCTGAGGATGTTTTTTTCAACGGAGAACGATACCCGGAAGTTAAGGAAAAACTTGAAGACAAACAGGAGAAACTGCTCAACTACCATAATAAAAACCGATATTCAATAATCTACAAGGAGGGAGATCTAATATACGCGAAAACACACCGCCGCACCAAAAACAATATCAAGTACTCACAACATAAGGTAAAAGAAGACCGTGGGGACACAATCTCAACAACAAAGGGTAAGTTTATACATAAAGATAATATACGCAAGCAAACTACACAATGTACAAGTCAACAACAATCATAACTTTATTCCTCGCATTTACCTTTGGCGACAACATAACTGACCTGACAGATAAAACATATATAATTATAGAAACAGATCCAGCATATTTATCCGGAAATTATGTAAACTATATAATATACACCCTCTAGCATATAAGGATGGAAAATTTGTTTTAGATAAACAGATTGCTGTTTGTAACGGTAATTTTAATTGTAATGTAATAAAATTAATTGTAATGTAAAAATTCCATAGGTAACAATATTTGACCATAAATATGTTACAAAACAAGCTGGTGGAATGAGCCATTATTCAAGAAAATAATTCACCACTCACAATACTTGAGAACGGTTAGATCCTTACCGATAAGGAACATGTTTGGAACGGTCTAACGATTAAGGGACCTAAATTAATTCAATTCAATATTTCAACAAATATAGAAGAAAAAGACTATTTCAATCACCAACAGGAAATAAGGGAAGCTATACATCAAAAATATGATGAACAAGTTAAAATCCTTCAAATCCTGTCTTGAGATTCCAAGCATAAATTCTCAAATATCCAGGAAATGTCGAAATATTTAAGCCCTATAGAATACCATCCCATACAATTTACCATGCATTTTATACTCGGAATTTTAGGAACAATAATACCTATGTACATTATTTTTAAATTATGTAAAAATTATAAAGACACTAAAGAAAGAGGAATCGCTAACCATATATATGAAATTGAATTAGCAAGATTAAAAGCAGAAACTAATCTTATATAAAAAGTGAGGGCACTTTGTTAAGAGGAAGAAGAGTTAATATGCCAATAATATAGATAAGACAAGGGCATGAACAAACATGACTGAAAGAAATGAATACTGATAAGAACAAAGGAAAATCGAAAATACATTTTCCACTGATAAGAAAGGTACTTAACAAAGAAACCAACAACAAGTGGAAAACATGTTTTCGTATAGATTAAGATACCTAGCTGTAAGAAATTATAAAGAAAATTATTACTAAAAATAGATGTTAAGAAACAAATTGTAATCAGTCTTAAGAATATAATTAATAAAGAAACACACGTTTCGGTGTAGTTGAAAAAAATAAATTTTATTTTTTAGACTCATTCCTTAGCCAAGGAATTAACTGGGGTATCAACCGGGATACAAGTGAAATCATCTTTGCCAAATGAATTCCACTATCCTGAAGAAGGATAATTAAAAATAAAAGTTCCTGAAAAATCGGAAAGTAATATACAAATATTTCTAAAAATTAGAAATAAAGTGAAAGTGAAGTTAAAATTTATCTGCAATTAACCAAGTGAAAACCTACCAGTATAAGCTGGATTTCCGTATCAGACGCCAAAAGAGTTTTAACTTACCAAGAAAAGAAGAAATCGAAGAAATGAATGACATAGCCACACGTAAGGCGTACATCGATGCCCCTACACTTCAATTGACATCCATGAAAACAGAATTGGAAACTCTAAAAAACCAAACACCGTACCAAGTAAACCAACAACGACAATTCCGTCATTCTCCAACACAAAGAAATTACACTGAACGACTGGAAGTGGATGATTCAAAGCAGTTTAGAAGACCAACGAACTTCCAACAACAAACAAGATGGAATAATCAAGACGCAGCAAATACTACACCATATCATAACCCATTCCGAAACCACAAACAACATTCTATGAAAAGGGAGAGGAATCCTTCATCTCAAAATTTCAAAGTCAACAAGTTCAGAGAATTAATCAAACTTAAGACGAAGACCTACAACCGATTAAACCTCAACATAACGAAGACGAATATGAAAACGGAAGCGCTTTTTTAAGCCAGCGAAAGCTCTGCCTTGTCTACAACGCACTTGCAGAAAAATAGGTAGGTCAATAAATATTTTAGGAGACAATCAATTTCAATACAACCTGTGAAAGTCAACACACTTCATGGATATTCAGTAGTAAATAAGAAAAAAATAATTACTATCCTAAATCACCACTTAACTTTTTATGAAACAGAAGCCCTTTAAGAGTTCGATATGCTATTAGGAGAACAGGGATTAAAATCAGTCAAAACAGAGGTTAATCTCTTTGATTATAGTTTGAAATATAGATATAAGAAAGAAATAAAAAAAGTGAACAAAAAATTAATTATACAATAAATAATGATATGTACAAACAAGATATTGAAAGGGTAATGCAAAAGAATAATGAAACTAACAAAATACTGTCATTCACTACAATTATTTAGGCATCCATTCGAACAAAATCAGAAGATCCTATTTATGTAAAGCAATATCTTTATCCAATATCAGTTAATGAATTTATCAACGAAGAAATACAGAAATTGTTAAATAATAAAATTATTCAACCAAGTAGGAGTCCGTACGATTCCCTCACCTGGACCGTCGCAAAAAAGGGTACCGATGACCAAGGTAAACCCAAAAGACGAATGGTAATTGACTTTCAGAGGCTAAACACTCAAACTGTCACTGACCACTATCCAATACAAGACGTTGGAATGACAATCCAAAACTTAGGTAAAGCAAAGATGTTCACTGCATTAGATTTAGAATCAGGATTTCAAACCTTATAAAAGAATCAGACAAAGAAAAAACAGCATTCAGTGTGAATGGCGCAAAGTATGAATTCTAAAGGATGCCTTTTGGGCTCAAAAACGCTCCTTCTATTTTTCAACGATGCGTAGATGATATTTTCCGTCTATATATAGGAAAATTTACATACGTCTACATAGACGACGTACTAGTATATTCCTCCTCAGATGAAGAGCACATGGAACACATCCATACTATAATTAACGCACTCCACAACGCTAATATGAAAATATCCAATGAAAAATCGCACTTTTTTCAAGACTCTGTGGAATATCTAGGATACATTATTAAATATAATAAGATAACAGTCGACCCTAATAAAGTGGAATCAATAAAAAATTATCCTGTTCCCACAAAGAACAAGAGAACTTAGATCATTCTTAGGCTTAGCAAGCCACTATAGAAAATTTATTAAAAATTTTGCGACCATAGTGAAACCACTCACAACACATCTCAGGGGAGATAATAGTGGTGTTAGCAAAAACCAAAGCGCAAAGGTAAAAACAAACCTTGACCAAACAGCACTAGATGCATTAAATACAGTAAAGGACGCCCTTCAGGCACAAGTCGAGCAAGTAATTTTGCCATCGGCGCTGTCCTTTCTCAGAATAAAAAACTTATAGCATTTATTTCAAGAACTTTAAATAAAACAGAGCAAAATTACACCACAAACGAAAACTAATTATTAGCAATTGTTTGGGCTTTACAAAAGCTAAGAAATTACCTTTACGGCATCGCTGACTTTACAATATATACTGACCATCAGTCATTAATTTTTTCCATTTCGGACAAAAACCCTAATACAAAACTCAAAAGATGGAAAAACTTCATAGAGGAATATTGAGCAAAAGTAGTGTATAAACCTGGACATCAAAATGTTGTCGCAGATCCCTTATCACGTCAGCAAATTAATAACACATCTGGTTGTTCACAACACTCAGGACAAAGTTCACATTCAGAGGGTATGAAAAAAGTAAAACAACCCCTAAATAATTTCAGGAATCATATAATACCAATATTTGATGAAAATAAAATAATTGAAATGGATACATGTACAATTTTTCCAGATCGTTAGACATACTATATACTATAAAACAAAAAAAGAACTTATAGATAGATTAAAGCAAATAGTAAATCCAAAAGTACAAAATGCACTAAAACTAAGTGAGGAAACATTATTTCAATTACTAGATGATATTATCACTACATTCCCATTCAACTTGTTTGTTTGATATATAACAAACACAGTTACGAGACGTTACTAATCTAGAAGAACAGAGAAAAATAATAACTCAAATACATAGGAGAGCACACAGAAACTATAAGAACAATGCCCAAGAGATATCATTAATATATTATTGGCCAAAAATTAAAGAAATGTGTAGAAAAGAAAGCATATAGTGTAATATTTGTCTACAAAACAAATATGAAGGAAGATCAAATAAACAACCGATAGGAAAAACCCCAACACCCACGAAAGTAGGAGAGGATATACAAATGGACATATTTTATATGAATAACCAAATGCATATCAGTACAATTGATAGATACTCCAAATACTGTTATATACGTAGAATAAAAAGCAAAACAAATTGTCAGGAGTATATCGCAGAAATTTTTACACAAATATACCCCAACGCTAAGTATTTAATGACTGATAATGAAAACGTATTTACTGGTATAGTGCCAAAGAGTGTTTATGAACGCTTACAAATACATCATAAAACGAAACCTAACAGTCAAGTCGAACGCATCCACAGCACATTGATCGCAATATCAACAGCCTTGGCACATCAGAATAGCTCCATACCAGGGAACGAACTATTTAACGCAGTAAAACAATATAACAAAACAATACACTCTACAACAGGATATATACCTGAGGACGTTTTTTTCAACAGAGCACGATACCCGGAAGTTAAGGAAAAACTTGAAGACAAACAGGAGAAACTGCTCAACTACCATAATAAAAACCGATATTCAATAATCTACAAGGAGGGAGATCTAATATACGCGAAAACACACCGCCGCAACAAAAACAATATCAAGTACTCACAACATAAGGTAAAAGAAGACCGTGGGGACACAATCTTAACAACAAAGGGTAAGGTTATACATAAAGATAATATACGCAAGCAAACTACACAATGTACAAGTCAACAACAATCATAACTTTATTCCTCGCATTTACCTTTGGCGACAACATAACTGACCTGACAGATAAAACATATATAAATATAGAAACAGATCCAGCATATTTATCCGGAAATTATGTAAACTATATAATATACACCCTCTAGCATATAAGGATGGAAAATTTGTTTTAGATAAACAGATTGCTGTTTGTAACGGTAATTTTAATTGTAATGTAATAAAATTAGTTGTAATGTAAAAATTCCATAGGTAACAATATTTGCAAAATTAGCAAAAAATAATAAATGTACCATAAATATGTTACAAAACAAGCTGGTGGAATGAGCCATTATTCAAGAAAATAATTCACCACTCACAATACTAGAGAACGGTTACATCCTTACCGATAAGGAACATGTTTGGAACGGTCTAACGATTAAGGGACCTAAATTAATTCAATTCAATATTTCAACAAATATAGAAGGAAAAGACTATTTCAATCACCAACAGGAAATAAGGGAAGCTATACATAAAAAATATGATGAAGTTAAAATCCTTCAAATTCTGTCTTCAGATTCCAAGCATAAATTCTCAAATATCCAAGAAATGTCGAAATATTTAATCCCTATAGAATACCATCCCATACAATTTACCATGTATTTTATACTCAGAATTTTAGGAACAATAATACCTATGTACATTATTTTTAAATTATATAAAAATTATAAAGACACAAAAGAAAGAGGAATCGCTAACCATATATATGAAATTGAATTAGCAAGATTAAAAGCAGAAACTAATCTTATATAAAAAGTGAGGGCACTTAGTTAAGAGGAAGAAGAGTTAATATGTCAATAATATAGATAAGACAAGGGCATGAACAAACATGACTGAAAGAAATGAATACTGATAAGAACAAAGGAAAATCGAAAATACATTTTCCACTAATAAAAAAGGTACTTAACAAAGAAACAAATATAAGAATAAAGGAAAATCGAAAACACATTTTCCACTGATAAGAAAGGTACTTAACAAAGAAACCAACAACAAGTGGAAAACATGTTTTCGTATAGATTAAGATACCTAGCTGTAAGAAATTATAAAGAAAATTATTACTAAAAATAGATGTTAAGAAACAAATTGTAATCAGTCTTAAGAATATAATTAATAAAGAAACACACGTTTCGGTGTAGTTGAAAAAAATAAATTTTATTTTTTAGACTCATTCCTTAGCCAAGGAATTAACTGGGGTATCAACCGGGATACAAGTGAAATCATCTTTGCCAAATGAATTTCACTATCCTGAAGAAGGATAATTAAAAATAAAAGTTCCTGAAAAATCGGAAAGTAATATACAAATATTTCTAAAAATTAGGAATAAAGTGAAAGTGAAGTTAAAATTTATCTGCAATTAGCTAAGTGAAAACCTACCAGTATAAGCTGGATTTCCGTATCAGACACCAAAAGAAGCTATACAAGAAAAGAAGAAATCGAAGAAATGAATGACATAGCCACACGTAAGGCGCACATCGATGCCCCTACACTTCAATTGACATCCATGAAAACAGAATTGGAAACTCTAAAAAACCAAACACCGTACCAAGTAAACCAACAACGACAATTCCGTCATCCTCTAGCACAAAGAAATTACACTGAACGAATGGAAGTGGATGATTCAAAGCAGTTTAGAAGACCAACGAACTTCCAACAACAAACCAGATGGAATAATCAAGACGCAGCAAATACTACACCATATCATAACCCATTCCGAAACCACAACCAACATTTTATGAAAAGGGAGAGGAATCCTTCATCTCAAAATTTCAAAGTCAACAAGTTCAGAGAATTAATCAAACTCAAGACGAAGACCTACAACCGATTAAACCTCAACATAACGAAGACGAATATGAAAACGGAAGCGCTTTTTTGAACCAGCGAAAGCTCTGCCTTGTCTACAACGCACTTGCAGAAAAATAGGTAGGTCAATAAATATTTTAGGAGACAATCAATTTCAATACAACCTGTGAAAGTCAACACACTTCATGGATATTCAGTAGTAAATAAGAAAAAAATAATTACTATCCTAAATCACCACTTAACTTTTTATGAAACAGAAGCCCTTTAAGAATTCGATATGCTATTAGGAGAATAGGGATTAAAATCAGTCAAAACAGAGGTTAATCTCTTTGATTATAGTTTGAAATATAGATATAAGAAAGAAATAAAAAAAGTGAACAAAAGTTTTATTATACAATAAATAATGATATGTACAAACAAGATATTGAAAGGGTAATGCAAAAGAATAATGAAACTAACGAAATACTGCCATTCACTACAATTATTCAGGCATCCATTCGAACAAAATCAGAAGATCCTATTTATGTAAAGCAATATCTTTATCCAATATCAGTTAATGAATTTATCAACGAAGAAATACAGAAATTGTTAAATAATAAAATTATTCAACCAAGTAGGAGTCCGTACAATTCCCTCATCTGGACCGTCGCAAAAAAGGGTACCGATGACCAAGGTAAACCCAAAAGACGAATGATAATTGACTTTCAGAAGCTAAACACTCAAACTGTCACGGACCACTATCCAATACCAGACGTTGGAATGACAATCCAAAACTTAGGTAAAGCAAAGGTGTTCACTACATTAGATTTAGAATCAGGATTTCATCAAACCCTTATAAAAGAATCAGACAGAGAAAAAACAGCATTCAGTGTGAATGGCGCAGAGTATGAATTCTAAAGGATGCCTTTTGGGCTCAAAAATGCTACTTCTATTTTTCAACGATGCGTAGATGATATTTTCCGTCTATATATAGGAAAATTTACATACGTCTAAATAGACGACGTACTAGTATATTCCTCCTCAGATGAAGAGCACATGGAACACATCCATACTATAATTAACGCACTCCACAACGCTAATATGAAAATATCCAATGAAAAATCACACTTTTTTCAAGACTCTGTTGAATATCTAGGATACATTATTAAATATAATAAGATAACAGGCGACTCTAATAAAGTGGAAACAATAAAAAATTATCCTGTTCCCACAAAGAACAAGAGAACTTAGATCATTCTTAGGCTTAGCAAGCCACTATAGAAAATTTATTAAAAATTTTGCGACCATAGTGAAACCACTCACAACACATCTCAGGGGAGATAATAGTGGTGTTAGCAAAAACCAAAGCGCAAAGGTAAAAACAAACCTTGACCAAACAGCACTAGATGCATTAAATACAGTAAAGGACGCCCTTCAGGCACAAGTCGAGCAAGTAATTTTGCCATCGGCGCTGTCCTTTCTCAGAATAAAAAACTTATAGCATTTATTTCAAGAACTTTAAATAAAACAGAGCAAAATTACACCACAAACGAAAACTAATTATTAGCAATTGTTTGGGCTTTACAAAAGCTAAGAAATTACCTTTACGGCATCGCTGACTTTACAATATATACTGACCATCAGTCATTAATTTTTTCCATTTCGGACAAAAACCCTAATACAAAACTCAAAAGATGGAAAAACTTCATAGAGGAATATTGAGCAAAAGTAGTGTATAAACCTGGACATCAAAATGTTGTCGCAGATCCCTTATCACGTCAGCAAATTAATAACACATCTGGTTGTTCACAACACTCAGGACAAAGTTCACATTCAGAGGGTATGAAAAAAGTAAAACAACCCCTAAATAATTTCAGGAATCATATAATACCAATATTTGATGAAAATAAAATAATTGAAATGGATACATGTACAATTTTTCCAGATCGTTAGACATACTATATACTATAAAACAAAAAAAGAACTTATAGATAGATTAAAGCAAATAGTAAATCCAAAAGTACAAAATGCACTAAAACTAAGTGAGGAAACATTATTTCAATTACTAGATGATATTATCACTACATTCCCATTCAACTTGTTTGTTTGATATATAACAAACACAGTTACGAGACGTTACTAATCTAGAAGAACAGAGAAAAATAATAACTCAAATACATAGGAGAGCACACAGAAACTATAATAACAATGCCCAAGAGATATCATTAATATATTATTGGCCAAAAATTAAAGAAATGTGTAGAAAAGAAAGCATATAGTGTAATATTTGTCTACAAAACAAATATGAAGGAAGATCAAATAAACAACCGATAGGAAAAACCCCAACACCCACGAAAGTAGGAGAGGATATACAAATGGACATATTTTATATGAATAACCAAATGCATATCAGTACAATTGATAGATACTCCAAATACTGTTATATACGTAGAATAAAAAGCAAAACAAATTGTCAGGAGTATATCGCAGAAATTTTTACACAAATATACCCCAACGCTAAGTATTTAATGACTGATAATGAAAACGTATTTACTGGTATAGTGCCAAAGAGTGTTTATGAACGCTTACAAATACATCATAAAACGAAACCTAACAGTCAAGTCGAACGCATCCACAGCACATTGATCGCAATATCAACAGCCTTGGCACATCAGAATAGCTCCATACCAGGGAACGAACTATTTAACGCAGTAAAACAATATAACAAAACAATACACTCTACAACAGGATATATACCTGAGGACGTTTTTTTCAACAGAGCACGATACCCGGAAGTTAAGGAAAAACTTGAAGACAAACAGGAGAAACTGCTCAACTACCATAATAAAAACCGATATTCAATAATCTACAAGGAGGGAGATCTAATATACGCGAAAACACACCGCCGCAACAAAAACAATATCAAGTACTCACAACATAAGGTAAAAGAAGACCGTGGGGACACAATCTTAACAACAAAGGGTAAGGTTATACATAAAGATAATATACGCAAGCAAACTACACAATGTACAAGTCAACAACAATCATAACTTTATTCCTCGCATTTACCTTTGGCGACAACATAACTGACCTGACAGATAAAACATATATAAATATAGAAACAGATCCAGCATATTTATCCGGAAATTATGTAAACTATATAATATACACCCTCTAGCATATAAGGATGGAAAATTTGTTTTAGATAAACAGATTGCTGTTTGTAACGGTAATTTTAATTGTAATGTAATAAAATTAGTTGTAATGTAAAAATTCCATAGGTAACAATATTTGCAAAATTAGCAAAAAATAATAAATGTACCATAAATATGTTACAAAACAAGCTGGTGGAATGAGCCATTATTCAAGAAAATAATTCACCACTCACAATACTAGAGAACGGTTACATCCTTACCGATAAGGAACATGTTTGGAACGGTCTAACGATTAAGGGACCTAAATTAATTCAATTCAATATTTCAACAAATATAGAAGGAAAAGACTATTTCAATCACCAACAGGAAATAAGGGAAGCTATACATAAAAAATATGATGAAGTTAAAATCCTTCAAATTCTGTCTTCAGATTCCAAGCATAAATTCTCAAATATCCAAGAAATGTCGAAATATTTAATCCCTATAGAATACCATCCCATACAATTTACCATGTATTTTATACTCAGAATTTTAGGAACAATAATACCTATGTACATTATTTTTAAATTATATAAAAATTATAAAGACACAAAAGAAAGAGGAATCGCTAACCATATATATGAAATTGAATTAGCAAGATTAAAAGCAGAAACTAATCTTATATAAAAAGTGAGGGCACTTAGTTAAGAGGAAGAAGAGTTAATATGTCAATAATATAGATAAGACAAGGGCATGAACAAACATGACTGAAAGAAATGAATACTGATAAGAACAAAGGAAAATCGAAAATACATTTTCCACTAATAAAAAAGGTACTTAACAAAGAAACAAATATAAGAATAAAGGAAAATCGAAAACACATTTTCCACTGATAAGAAAGGTACTTAACAAAGAAACCAACAACAAGTGGAAAACATGTTTTCGTATAGATTAAGATACCTAGCTGTAAGAAATTATAAAGAAAATTATTACTAAAAATAGATGTTAAGAAACAAATTGTAATCAGTCTTAAGAATATAATTAATAAAGAAACACACGTTTCGGTGTAGTTGAAAAAAATAAATTTTATTTTTTAGACTCATTCCTTAGCCAAGGAATTAACTGGGGTATCAACCGGGATACAAGTGAAATCATCTTTGCCAAATGAATTTCACTATCCTGAAGAAGGATAATTAAAAATAAAAGTTCCTGAAAAATCGGAAAGTAATATACAAATATTTCTAAAAATTAGGAATAAAGTGAAAGTGAAGTTAAAATTTATCTGCAATTAGCCAAGTGAAAACCTACCAGTATAAGCTGGATTTCCGTATCAGACACCAAAAGAAGCTATACAAGAAAAGAAGAAATCGAAGAAATGAATGACATAGCCACACGTAAGGCGCACATCGATGCCCCTACACTTCAATTGACATCCATGAAAACAGAATTGGAAACTCTAAAAAACCAAACACCGTACCAAGTAAACCAACAACGACAATTCCGTCATCCTCTAGCACAAAGAAATTACACTGAACGAATGGAAGTGGATGATTCAAAGCAGTTTAGAAGACCAACGAACTTCCAACAACAAACCAGATGGAATAATCAAGACGCAGCAAATACTACACCATATCATAACCCATTCCGAAACCACAACCAACATTTTATGAAAAGGGAGAGGAATCCTTCATCTCAAAATTTCAAAGTCAACAAGTTCAGAGAATTAATCAAACTCAAGACGAAGACCTACAACCGATTAAACCTCAACATAACGAAGACGAATATGAAAACGGAAGCGCTTTTTTGAACCAGCGAAAGCTCTGCCTTGTCTACAACGCACTTGCAGAAAAATAGGTAGGTCAATAAATATTTTAGGAGACAATCAATTTCAATACAACCTGTGAAAGTCAACACACTTCATGGATATTCAGTAGTAAATAAGAAAAAAATAATTACTATCCTAAATCACCACTTAACTTTTTATGAAACAGAAGCCCTTTAAGAATTCGATATGCTATTAGGAGAATAGGGATTAAAATCAGTCAAAACAGAGGTTAATCTCTTTGATTATAGTTTGAAATATAGATATAAGAAAGAAATAAAAAAAGTGAACAAAAGTTTTATTATACAATAAATAATGATATGTACAAACAAGATATTGAAAGGGTAATGCAAAAGAATAATGAAACTAACGAAATACTGCCATTCACTACAATTATTCAGGCATCCATTCGAACAAAATCAGAAGATCCTATTTATGTAAAGCAATATCTTTATCCAATATCAGTTAATGAATTTATCAACGAAGAAATACAGAAATTGTTAAATAATAAAATTATTCAACCAAGTAGGAGTCCGTACAATTCCCTCATCTGGACCGTCGCAAAAAAGGGTACCGATGACCAAGGTAAACCCAAAAGACGAATGATAATTGACTTTCAGAAGCTAAACACTCAAACTGTCACGGACCACTATCCAATACCAGACGTTGGAATGACAATCCAAAACTTAGGTAAAGCAAAGGTGTTCACTACATTAGATTTAGAATCAGGATTTCATCAAACCCTTATAAAAGAATCAGACAGAGAAAAAACAGCATTCAGTGTGAATGGCGCAGAGTATGAATTCTAAAGGATGCCTTTTGGGCTCAAAAATGCTACTTCTATTTTTCAACGATGCGTAGATGATATTTTCCGTCTATATATAGGAAAATTTACATACGTCTAAATAGACGACGTACTAGTATATTCCTCCTCAGATGAAGAGCACATGGAACACATCCATACTATAATTAACGCACTCCACAACGCTAATATGAAAATATCCAATGAAAAATCACACTTTTTTCAAGACTCTGTTGAATATCTAGGATACATTATTAAATATAATAAGATAACAGGCGACTCTAATAAAGTGGAAACAATAAAAAATTATCCTGTTCCCACAAAGAACAAGAGAACTTAGATCATTCTTAGGCTTAGCAAGCCACTATAGAAAATTTATTAAAAATTTTGCGACCATAGTGAAACCACTCACAACACATCTCAGGGGAGATAATAGTGGTGTTAGCAAAAACCAAAGCGCAAAGGTAAAAACAAACCTTGACCAAACAGCACTAGATGCATTAAATACAGTAAAGGACGCCCTTCAGGCACAAGTCGAGCAAGTAATTTTGCCATCGGCGCTGTCCTTTCTCAGAATAAAAAACTTATAGCATTTATTTCAAGAACTTTAAATAAAACAGAGCAAAATTACACCACAAACGAAAACTAATTATTAGCAATTGTTTGGGCTTTACAAAAGCTAAGAAATTACCTTTACGGCATCGCTGACTTTACAATATATACTGACCATCAGTCATTAATTTTTTCCATTTCGGACAAAAACCCTAATACAAAACTCAAAAGATGGAAAAACTTCATAGAGGAATATTGAGCAAAAGTAGTGTATAAACCTGGACATCAAAATGTTGTCGCAGATCCCTTATCACGTCAGCAAATTAATAACACATCTGGTTGTTCACAACACTCAGGACAAAGTTCACATTCAGAGGGTATGAAAAAAGTAAAACAACCCCTAAATAATTTCAGGAATCATATAATACCAATATTTGATGAAAATAAAATAATTGAAATGGATACATGTACAATTTTTCCAGATCGTTAGACATACTATATACTATAAAACAAAAAAAGAACTTATAGATAGATTAAAGCAAATAGTAAATCCAAAAGTACAAAATGCACTAAAACTAAGTGAGGAAACATTATTTCAATTACTAGATGATATTATCACTACATTCCCATTCAACTTGTTTGTTTGATATATAACAAACACAGTTACGAGACGTTACTAATCTAGAAGAACAGAGAAAAATAATAACTCAAATACATAGGAGAGCACACAGAAACTATAATAACAATGCCCAAGAGATATCATTAATATATTATTGGCCAAAAATTAAAGAAATGTGTAGAAAAGAAAGCATATAGTGTAATATTTGTCTACAAAACAAATATGAAGGAAGATCAAATAAACAACCGATAGGAAAAACCCCAACACCCACGAAAGTAGGAGAGGATATACAAATGGACATATTTTATATGAATAACCAAATGCATATCAGTACAATTGATAGATACTCCAAATACTGTTATATACGTAGAATAAAAAGCAAAACAAATTGTCAGGAGTATATCGCAGAAATTTTTACACAAATATACCCCAACGCTAAGTATTTAATGACTGATAATGAAAACGTATTTACTGGTATAGTGCCAAAGAGTGTTTATGAACGCTTACAAATACATCATAAAACGAAACCTAACAGTCAAGTCGAACGCATCCACAGCACATTGATCGCAATATCAACAGCCTTGGCACATCAGAATAGCTCCATACCAGGGAACGAACTATTTAACGCAGTAAAACAATATAACAAAACAATACACTCTACAACAGGATATATACCTGAGGACGTTTTTTTCAACAGAGCACGATACCCGGAAGTTAAGGAAAAACTTGAAGACAAACAGGAGAAACTGCTCAACTACCATAATAAAAACCGATATTCAATAATCTACAAGGAGGGAGATCTAATATACGCGAAAACACACCGCCGCAACAAAAACAATATCAAGTACTCACAACATAAGGTAAAAGAAGACCGTGGGGACACAATCTTAACAACAAAGGGTAAGGTTATACATAAAGATAATATACGCAAGCAAACTACACAATGTACAAGTCAACAACAATCATAACTTTATTCCTCGCATTTACCTTTGGCGACAACATAACTGACCTGACAGATAAAACATATATAAATATAGAAACAGATCCAGCATATTTATCCGGAAATTATGTAAACTATATAATATACACCCTCTAGCATATAAGGATGGAAAATTTGTTTTAGATAAACAGATTGCTGTTTGTAACGGTAATTTTAATTGTAATGTAATAAAATTAGTTGTAATGTAAAAATTCCATAGGTAACAATATTTGCAAAATTAGCAAAAAATAATAAATGTACCATAAATATGTTACAAAACAAGCTGGTGGAATGAGCCATTATTCAAGAAAATAATTCACCACTCACAATACTAGAGAACGGTTACATCCTTACCGATAAGGAACATGTTTGGAACGGTCTAACGATTAAGGGACCTAAATTAATTCAATTCAATATTTCAACAAATATAGAAGGAAAAGACTATTTCAATCACCAACAGGAAATAAGGGAAGCTATACATAAAAAATATGATGAAGTTAAAATCCTTCAAATTCTGTCTTCAGATTCCAAGCATAAATTCTCAAATATCCAAGAAATGTCGAAATATTTAATCCCTATAGAATACCATCCCATACAATTTACCATGTATTTTATACTCAGAATTTTAGGAACAATAATACCTATGTACATTATTTTTAAATTATATAAAAATTATAAAGACACAAAAGAAAGAGGAATCGCTAACCATATATATGAAATTGAATTAGCAAGATTAAAAGCAGAAACTAATCTTATATAAAAAGTGAGGGCACTTAGTTAAGAGGAAGAAGAGTTAATATGTCAATAATATAGATAAGACAAGGGCATGAACAAACATGACTGAAAGAAATGAATACTGATAAGAACAAAGGAAAATCGAAAATACATTTTCCACTAATAAAAAAGGTACTTAACAAAGAAACAAATATAAGAATAAAGGAAAATCGAAAACACATTTTCCACTGATAAGAAAGGTACTTAACAAAGAAACCAACAACAAGTGGAAAACATGTTTTCGTATAGATTAAGATACCTAGCTGTAAGAAATTATAAAGAAAATTATTACTAAAAATAGATGTTAAGAAACAAATTGTAATCAGTCTTAAGAATATAATTAATAAAGAAACACACGTTTCGGTGTAGTTGAAAAAAATAAATTTTATTTTTTAGACTCATTCCTTAGCCAAGGAATTAACTGGGGTATCAACCGGGATACAAGTGAAATCATCTTTGCCAAATGAATTTCACTATCCTGAAGAAGGATAATTAAAAATAAAAGTTCCTGAAAAATCGGAAAGTAATATACAAATATTTCTAAAAATTAGGAATAAAGTGAAAGTGAAGTTAAAATTTATCTGCAATTAGCCAAGTGAAAACCTACCAGTATAAGCTGGATTTCCGTATCAGACACCAAAAGAAGCTATACAAGAAAAGAAGAAATCGAAGAAATGAATGACATAGCCACACGTAAGGCGCACATCGATGCCCCTACACTTCAATTGACATCCATGAAAACAGAATTGGAAACTCTAAAAAACCAAACACCGTACCAAGTAAACCAACAACGACAATTCCGTCATCCTCTAGCACAAAGAAATTACACTGAACGAATGGAAGTGGATGATTCAAAGCAGTTTAGAAGACCAACGAACTTCCAACAACAAACCAGATGGAATAATCAAGACGCAGCAAATACTACACCATATCATAACCCATTCCGAAACCACAACCAACATTTTATGAAAAGGGAGAGGAATCCTTCATCTCAAAATTTCAAAGTCAACAAGTTCAGAGAATTAATCAAACTCAAGACGAAGACCTACAACCGATTAAACCTCAACATAACGAAGACGAATATGAAAACGGAAGCGCTTTTTTGAACCAGCGAAAGCTCTGCCTTGTCTACAACGCACTTGCAGAAAAATAGGTAGGTCAATAAATATTTTAGGAGACAATCAATTTCAATACAACCTGTGAAAGTCAACACACTTCATGGATATTCAGTAGTAAATAAGAAAAAAATAATTACTATCCTAAATCACCACTTAACTTTTTATGAAACAGAAGCCCTTTAAGAATTCGATATGCTATTAGGAGAATAGGGATTAAAATCAGTCAAAACAGAGGTTAATCTCTTTGATTATAGTTTGAAATATAGATATAAGAAAGAAATAAAAAAAGTGAACAAAAGTTTTATTATACAATAAATAATGATATGTACAAACAAGATATTGAAAGGGTAATGCAAAAGAATAATGAAACTAACGAAATACTGCCATTCACTACAATTATTCAGGCATCCATTCGAACAAAATCAGAAGATCCTATTTATGTAAAGCAATATCTTTATCCAATATCAGTTAATGAATTTATCAACGAAGAAATACAGAAATTGTTAAATAATAAAATTATTCAACCAAGTAGGAGTCCGTACAATTCCCTCATCTGGACCGTCGCAAAAAAGGGTACCGATGACCAAGGTAAACCCAAAAGACGAATGATAATTGACTTTCAGAAGCTAAACACTCAAACTGTCACGGACCACTATCCAATACCAGACGTTGGAATGACAATCCAAAACTTAGGTAAAGCAAAGGTGTTCACTACATTAGATTTAGAATCAGGATTTCATCAAACCCTTATAAAAGAATCAGACAGAGAAAAAACAGCATTCAGTGTGAATGGCGCAGAGTATGAATTCTAAAGGATGCCTTTTGGGCTCAAAAATGCTACTTCTATTTTTCAACGATGCGTAGATGATATTTTCCGTCTATATATAGGAAAATTTACATACGTCTAAATAGACGACGTACTAGTATATTCCTCCTCAGATGAAGAGCACATGGAACACATCCATACTATAATTAACGCACTCCACAACGCTAATATGAAAATATCCAATGAAAAATCACACTTTTTTCAAGACTCTGTTGAATATCTAGGATACATTATTAAATATAATAAGATAACAGGCGACTCTAATAAAGTGGAAACAATAAAAAATTATCCTGTTCCCACAAAGAACAAGAGAACTTAGATCATTCTTAGGCTTAGCAAGCCACTATAGAAAATTTATTAAAAATTTTGCGACCATAGTGAAACCACTCACAACACATCTCAGGGGAGATAATAGTGGCGTTAGCAAAAACCAAAGCGCAAAGGTAAAAACAAACCTTAACCAAACAGCACTAGATGCATTAAATACAGTAAAGGACGCCCTTCAGGCACAAGTCGAGCAAGTAATTTTGCCATCGGCGCTGTCCTTTCTCAGAATAAAAAACTTATAGCATTTATTTCAAGAACTTTAAATAAAACAGAGCAAAATTACACCACAAACGAAAACTAATTATTAGCAATTGTTTGGGCTTTACAAAAGCTAAGAAATTACCTTTACGGCATCGCTGACTTTACAATATATACTGACCATCAGTCATTAATTTTTTCCATTTCGGACAAAAACCCTAATACAAAACTCAAAAGATGGAAAAACTTCATAGAGGAATATTGAGCAAAAGTAGTGTATAAACCTGGACATCAAAATGTTGTCGCAGATCCCTTATCACGTCAGCAAATTAATAACACATCTGGTTGTTCACAACACTCAGGACAAAGTTCACATTCAGAGGGTATGAAAAAAGTAAAACAACCCCTAAATAATTTCAGGAATCATATAATACCAATATTTGATGAAAATAAAATAATTGAAATGGATACATGTACAATTTTTCCAGATCGTTAGACATACTATATACTATAAAACAAAAAAAGAACTTATAGATAGATTAAAGCAAATAGTAAATCCAAAAGTACAAAATGCACTAAAACTAAGTGAGGAAACATTATTTCAATTACTAGATGATATCACTACATTCCCATTCAACTTGTTTGTTTGATATATAACAAACACAGTTACGAGACGTTACTAATCTAGAAGAACAGAGAAAAATAATAACTCAAATACATAGGAGAGCACACAGAAACTATAATAACAATGCCCAAGAGATATCATTAATATATTATTGGCCAAAAATTAAAGAAATGTGTAGAAAAGAAAGCATATAGTGTAATATTTGTCTACAAAACAAATATGAAGGAAGATCAAATAAACAACCGATAGGAAAAACCCCAACACCCACGAAAGTAGGAGAGGATATACAAATGGACATATTTTATATGAATAACCAAATGCATATCAGTACAATTGATAGATACTCCAAATACTGTTATATACGTAGAATAAAAAGCAAAACAAATTGTCAGGAGTATATCGCAGAAATTTTTACACAAATATACCCCAACGCTAAGTATTTAATGACTGATAATGAAAACGTATTTACTGGTATAGTGCCAAAGAGTGTTTATGAACGCTTACAAATACATCATAAAACGAAACCTAACAGTCAAGTCGAACGCATCCACAGCACATTGATCGCAATATCAACAGCCTTGGCACATCAGAATAGCTCCATACCAGGGAACGAACTATTTAACGCAGTAAAACAATATAACAAAACAATACACTCTACAACAGGATATATACCTGAGGACGTTTTTTTCAACAGAGCACGATACCCGGAAGTTAAGGAAAAACTTGAAGACAAACAGGAGAAACTGCTCAATTACCATAATAAAAACCGATATTCAATAATCTACAAGGAGGGAGATCTAATATACGCGAAAACACACCGCCGCAACAAAAACAATATCAAGTACTCACAACATAAGGTAAAAGAAGACCGTGGGGACACAATCTTAACAACAAAGGGTAAGGTTATACATAAAGATAATATACGCAAGCAAACTACACAATGTACAAGTCAACAACAATCATAACTTTATTCCTCGCATTTACCTTTGGCGACAACATAACTGACCTGACAGATAAAACATATATAAATATAGAAACAGATCCAGCATATTTATCCGGAAATTATGTAAACTATATAATATACACCCTCTAGCATATAAGGATGGAAAATTTGTTTTAGATAAACAGATTGCTGTTTGTAACGGTAATTTTAATTGTAATGTAATAAAATTAGTTGTAATGTAAAAATTCCATAGGTAACAATATTTGCAAAATTAGCAAAAAATAATAAATGTACCATAAATATGTTACAAAACAAGCTGGTGGAATGAGCCATTATTCAAGAAAATAATTCACCACTCACAATACTAGAGAACGGTTACATCCTTACCGATAAGGAACATGTTTGGAACGGTCTAACGATTAAGGGACCTAAATTAATTCAATTCAATATTTCAACAAATATAGAAGGAAAAGACTATTTCAATCACCAACAGGAAATAAGGGAAGCTATACATAAAAAATATGATGAAGTTAAAATCCTTCAAATTCTGTCTTCAGATTCCAAGCATAAATTCTCAAATATCCAAGAAATGTCGAAATATTTAATCCCTATAGAATACCATCCCATACAATTTACCATGTATTTTATACTCAGAATTTTAGGAACAATAATACCTATGTACATTATTTTTAAATTATATAAAAATTATAAAGACACAAAAGAAAGAGGAATCGCTAACCATATATATGAAATTGAATTAGCAAGATTAAAAGCAGAAACTAATCTTATATAAAAAGTGAGGGCACTTAGTTAAGAGGAAGAAGAGTTAATATGTCAATAATATAGATAAGACAAGGGCATGAACAAACATGACTGAAAGAAATGAATACTGATAAGAACAAAGGAAAATCGAAAATACATTTTCCACTAATAAAAAAGGTACTTAACAAAGAAACAAATATAAGAATAAAGGAAAATCGAAAACACATTTTCCACTGATAAGAAAGGTACTTAACAAAGAAACCAACAACAAGTGGAAAACATGTTTTCGTATAGATTAAGATACCTAGCTGTAAGAAATTATAAAGAAAATTATTACTAAAAATAGATGTTAAGAAACAAATTGTAATCAGTCTTAAGAATATAATTAATAAAGAAACACACGTTTCGGTGTAGTTGAAAAAAATAAATTTTATTTTTTAGACTCATTCCTTAGCCAAGGAATTAACTGGGGTATCAACCGGGATACAAGTGAAATCATCTTTGCCAAATGAATTTCACTATCCTGAAGAAGGATAATTAAAAATAAAAGTTCCTGAAAAATCGGAAAGTAATATACAAATATTTCTAAAAATTAGGAATAAAGTGAAAGTGAAGTTAAAATTTATCTGCAATTAGCCAAGTGAAAACCTACCAGTATAAGCTGGATTTCCGTATCAGACACCAAAAGAAGCTATACAAGAAAAGAAGAAATCGAAGAAATGAATGACATAGCCACACGTAAGGCGCACATCGATGCCCCTACACTTCAATTGACATCCATGAAAACAGAATTGGAAACTCTAAAAAACCAAACACCGTACCAAGTAAACCAACAACGACAATTCCGTCATCCTCTAGCACAAAGAAATTACACTGAACGAATGGAAGTGGATGATTCAAAGCAGTTTAGAAGACCAACGAACTTCCAACAACAAACCAGATGGAATAATCAAGACGCAGCAAATACTACACCATATCATAACCCATTCCGAAACCACAACCAACATTTTATGAAAAGGGAGAGGAATCCTTCATCTCAAAATTTCAAAGTCAACAAGTTCAGAGAATTAATCAAACTCAAGACGAAGACCTACAACCGATTAAACCTCAACATAACGAAGACGAATATGAAAACGGAAGCGCTTTTTTGAACCAGCGAAAGCTCTGCCTTGTCTACAACGCACTTGCAGAAAAATAGGTAGGTCAATAAATATTTTAGGAGACAATCAATTTCAATACAACCTGTGAAAGTCAACACACTTCATGGATATTCAGTAGTAAATAAGAAAAAAATAATTACTATCCTAAATCACCACTTAACTTTTTATGAAACAGAAGCCCTTTAAGAATTCGATATGCTATTAGGAGAATAGGGATTAAAATCAGTCAAAACAGAGGTTAATCTCTTTGATTATAGTTTGAAATATAGATATAAGAAAGAAATAAAAAAAGTGAACAAAAGTTTTATTATACAATAAATAATGATATGTACAAACAAGATATTGAAAGGGTAATGCAAAAGAATAATGAAACTAACGAAATACTGCCATTCACTACAATTATTCAGGCATCCATTCGAACAAAATCAGAAGATCCTATTTATGTAAAGCAATATCTTTATCCAATATCAGTTAATGAATTTATCAACGAAGAAATACAGAAATTGTTAAATAATAAAATTATTCAACCAAGTAGGAGTCCGTACAATTCCCTCATCTGGACCGTCGCAAAAAAGGGTACCGATGACCAAGGTAAACCCAAAAGACGAATGATAATTGACTTTCAGAAGCTAAACACTCAAACTGTCACGGACCACTATCCAATACCAGACGTTGGAATGACAATCCAAAACTTAGGTAAAGCAAAGGTGTTCACTACATTAGATTTAGAATCAGGATTTCATCAAACCCTTATAAAAGAATCAGACAGAGAAAAAACAGCATTCAGTGTGAATGGCGCAGAGTATGAATTCTAAAGGATGCCTTTTGGGCTCAAAAATGCTACTTCTATTTTTCAACGATGCGTAGATGATATTTTCCGTCTATATATAGGAAAATTTACATACGTCTAAATAGACGACGTACTAGTATATTCCTCCTCAGATGAAGAGCACATGGAACACATCCATACTATAATTAACGCACTCCACAACGCTAATATGAAAATATCCAATGAAAAATCACACTTTTTTCAAGACTCTGTTGAATATCTAGGATACATTATTAAATATAATAAGATAACAGGCGACTCTAATAAAGTGGAAACAATAAAAAATTATCCTGTTCCCACAAAGAACAAGAGAACTTAGATCATTCTTAGGCTTAGCAAGCCACTATAGAAAATTTATTAAAAATTTTGCGACCATAGTGAAACCACTCACAACACATCTCAGGGGAGATAATAGTGGCGTTAGCAAAAACCAAAGCGCAAAGGTAAAAACAAACCTTAACCAAACAGCACTAGATGCATTAAATACAGTAAAGGACGCCCTTCAGGCACAAGTCGAGCAAGTAATTTTGCCATCGGCGCTGTCCTTTCTCAGAATAAAAAACTTATAGCATTTATTTCAAGAACTTTGGTTTGGGCTTTACAAAAGCTAAGAAAGTACCTTTACGGCATCGCTGACTTTACAATATATACTGACCGTCAGTCATTAATTTTTTCCATTTCGGACAAAAACCCTAATACAAAACTCAAAAGATGGAAAAACTTCATAGAGGAATATTGAGCAAAAGTAGTGTATAAACCTGGACATCAAAATTTTGTCGCAGATCCCTTATCACGTCAGCAAATTAATAACACATCTAGTTGTTCACAACACTCAGGACAAAGTAAAACAACCCCTAAATAATTTCAGGAATCATATAATACCAATATTTGATGAAAATAAAATAATTGAAATGGATACATGTACAATTTTTCCAGATCGTTAGACATACTATATACTATAAATCAAAAAAAGAACTGATAGATAGATTAAAGCAAATAGTAAATCCAAAAGTACAAAATGCACTAAAACTAAGTGAGGAAACATTGTTTCAATTACTAGATGATATTATCACTACATTCCCATTCAACTTGTTTGTTTGATATATAACAAACACAGTTACGAGACGTTACTAATCTAGAAGAACAGAGAAAAATAATAACTCAAATACATAGGAGAGCACACAGAAACTATAAGAACAATGCCCAAGAGATATCATTAACATATTATTGGCCAAAAATTAAAGAAATGTGTAGAAAAGAAAGCATATAGTGTAATATTTGTCTACAAAACAAATATGAAGGAAGATCAAATAAACAACCGATAGGAAAAACCCCAACACCCACGAAAGTAGGAGAGGATATACAAATGGACATATTTTATATGAATAACCAAATGCATATCAGTACAATTGATAGATACTCCAGATACTGTTATATACGTAGAATAAAAAGCAAAACAAATTGTCAGGAGTATATCGCAGAGATTTTTACACAAATATACCCCAACGCTAAGTATTTAATGACTGATAATGAAAACGTATTTACTGGTATAGTGCCAAAGAGTGTTTATGAACGCTTACAAATACATCATAAAACGAAACCTAACAGTCAAGTCGAACGCATCCACAGCACATTGATCGAAATATCAACAGCCTTGGCACATCAGAATAGCTCCATACCAGGGAACGAACTATTTAACGCACTAAAACAATATAACAAAACAATACACTCTACAACAGGATATAGACCTGAGGACGTTTTTTTCAACAGAGCACGATACCCGAAAGTTAAGGAAAAACTTGAAGACAAACAGGAGAAACTGCTCAACTACCATAATAAAAACCGATATTCAATAATCTACAAGGAGGGAGATCTAATATACGCGAAAACACACCGCCGCAACAAAAACAATATCAAGTACTCACAACATAAGGTAAAAGAAGACCGTGGGGACACAATCTTAACAACAAAGGGTAAGGTTATACATAAAGATAATATACGCAAGAAAACTACACAATGTACAAGTCAACAACAATCATAACTTTATTCCTCGCATTTACCTTTGGCGACAACATAACTGACCTGACAGATAAAACATATATAAATATAGAAACAGATCCAGCATATTTATCCGGAAATTATGTAAACTATATTATATACACCATGCTAGAGGGATGGAAAATTTGTTTTAGATAAACAGATTGCTGTTTGTAACGGTAATTTTAATTGTAATGTAATAAAATTAATTGTAATGTAAAAATTCCATAGGTAACAATATTTGCAAAATTAGCAAAAAATAATAAATGTACCATAAATATGTTACAAAACAACCTGGTGGAATGAGCGATTATTCAAGAAAATAATTCACCACTCACAATACTAGAGAAGGGTTACATCCTTACCGATAAGGAACATGTTTGGAACGGTCTAACGATTAAGGGACCTAAATTAATTCAATTCAATATTTCAACATATATAGAAGGAAAATACTATTTCAAACACCAACAGGAAATAAGGGAAGCTATACATCAAAAATATGATGAACAAGTTAAAATCCTTCAAATCCTGTCTTCAGATTCCAAGCATAAATTCTCAAATATCCAAGAAATGTCGAAATATTTAATCCCTATAGAATACCATCCCATACAATTTACCATGTATTGTATACTCGGAATTTTAGGAACAATAATACCTATGTACATTATTTTTAAATTAAGTAAAAATTATAAAGACACAAAAGAAAGAGGAATCACTAACCATATATATGAAATTGAATTAGCAAGATTAAAAGCAGAAACTAATCTTATATAAAAAGTGAGGACACTTTGTTAAGAGGAAGAAGAGTTAATATGTCAATAATATAATAAGACAAGGGCATGAACAAACATGACTGAAAGAAATGAATACTGATAAGAACAAAGGAAAATCGAAAACACATTTTCCACTGATAAAAAAGGTACTTAACAAAGAAACAAATATAAGAATAAAGGAAAATCGAAAACACATTTTCCACTGATAAGAAAGGAACTTAACAAAGAAACAAA
This sequence comes from Linnaemya vulpina, assembly GCA_963675445.1. Lineage (NCBI taxonomy): Eukaryota > Metazoa > Arthropoda > Insecta > Diptera > Tachinidae > Linnaemya > Linnaemya vulpina. The sequence continues at coordinate 71,881,830 of OY776276.1, read as the reverse complement.
CAACAAGTGGAAAACATGTTTTCGTATAGATTAAGATACCTAGCTGTAAGAAATGATAAAAAAAAATTATTACTAAATATAGATGTTAAGAAACAAATTGTAATCAGTCTTAAGAATATAATTAATAAAGAAACACACGTTTCGGTGTAGTTGAAAAAAATAAATTTTATTTTTTAGACTCATTCCTTAGCCAAGGAATTAACTGGGGTATCAACCGGGATACAAGTGAAATCATCTTTGCCAAATGAATTCCACTATCCTGAAGAAGGATAATTAAAAATAAAAGTTCCTGAAAAATCGGAAAGTAATATACAAATATTTCTAAAAATTAGGAATAAAGTGAAAGTGAAGTTAAAATTTATCTGCAATTAACCAAGTGAAAACCTACCAGTATAAGCTGGATTTCCGTATCAGACACCAAAAGAAGCTATACAAGAAAAGAAGAAATCGAAGAAATGAATGACATAGCCACACGTAAGGCGCACATCGATGCCCCCACACTTCAATTGACATCCATGAAAACAGAATTGGAAACTCTAAAAAACCAAACACCGTACCAAGTAAACCAACAACGACAATTCCGTCATCCTCCAACACAAAGAAATTACACTGATCCAACGGAAGTGGATGATTCAAAGCAGTTTAGAATACTAACGAACTTCCAACAACAAACCAGATGGAATAATCAAGACGCAGCAAATACTACACCATATCATAACCCATTCCGAAACCACAACCAACATTTTATGAAAAGGGAGAGGAATCCTTCATCTCAAAATTTCAAATTCAACAAGTTCAGAGAATTAATCAAACTCAAGACGAAGACCTACAACCGATTAAACCTCAACATAACGAAGACGAATATGAAAACGGAAGCGCTTTTTTAGGCCAGCGAAAGGTCTGCCTTGTCTACAACGCACTTGCAGAAAAATAGGTAGGTCAATAAATATTTTAGTAGACAATCAATTTCAATACAACCTGTGAAAGTCAACACACTTCATGGATATTCAGTAGTAAATAAGAAAAAAATAATTACTATCCTAAATCACCGCTTAACTTTTTATGAAACAGAAGCCCTTCAAGAATTCGATATGCTATTAGGAGAACAGGGATTAAAATCAGTCAAAGCAGAGGTTAATCTCTTTGATTATAGTTTGATATATAGATATAAGAAAGAAATAAAAAAAGTAAGCAAAAAATTAATTATACAATAAATAATGATATGTACAAACAAGATATTGAAAGGGTAATGCAAAAGAATAATGAAACTAACGAAATACTGCCATTCACTACAGTTATTCAGGCATCCATTCGAACAAAATCAGAAGATCCTATTTATGTAAGGCAATATCCTTATCCAATATCAATTAATAAATTTATCAACGAAGAAATACAGAAATTGTTAAATAATAAAATTATTCAACCAAGTAGAAGTCCGTACAATTCCCTCATCTGGACCGTCGCAAAAAAAGGGTACCGATGACCAAGGTAAACCCAAAAGACGAATGGTAATTGACTTTCAGAAGCTAAACACTCAAACTGTCACTGACCACTATCCAATACCAGACGTTGGAATGACAATCCAAAACTTAGGTAAAGCAAAGGTGTTCACTACATTAGATTTAGAATCAGGATTTCATCAAACCCTTATAAAAGAATCAGACAGAGAAAAAACAGCATTCAGTGTGAATGGTGCAAAGTATGAATTCTAAAGGATGCCTTTTGCGCTCAAAAATGCTACTTCTATTTTTCAACGATGCGTAGATGATATTTTCCGTCTATATATAGGAAAATTTACATACGTCTACATAGACGACGTACTAGTATATTCCTCCTTAGATGAAGAGCACATGGAACACATCCTTACTATAACTAACGCGCTCCACAACGCTAATATGAAAATATCAAATGAAAAATCACACTTTTTTCAAGACTCTGTGGAATATCTAGGATACATTATTAAATATAATAAGATAACATTCGACCCTGATAAAGTGGAAACAATAAAAAATTATCCTGTTCCCACAAACTTAAGAGAACTTAGATCATTCTTAGGCTTAGCAAGCCACTATAGAAAATTTATTAAACATTTTGCGACCATAGTGAAACCACTCACAACACATCTCAGGGGAGATAATAGTGGTGTTAGCAAAAACCAAAGCGCAAAGGTAAAAACAAACCTTGACCAAACAGCACTAGATGCATTAAATACAGTAAAGGACGCCCTTCAGGCACAAGTCTAGCAAGTAATTTTGCCATCGGCGCTGTCCTTTCTCAGAATAAAAAACTTATAGCATTTATTTCAAGAACTTTAAATAAAACAGAGCAAAATTACACCACAAACGAAAACTAATTATTAGCAATTGTTTGGGCTTTACAAAAGCTAAGAATTTACCTTTACGGCATCGCTGACTTTACAATATATACTGACCATCAGTCATTAATTTTTTCCATTTCGGACAAAAACCCTAATACAAAACTCAAAAGATGGAAAAACTTCATAGAGGAATATTGAGCAAAAGTAGTGTATAAACCTGGACATCAAAATGTTGTCGCAGATCCCTTATCACGTCAGCAAATTAATAACACATCTGGTTGTTCACAACACTCAGGACAAAGTTCACATTCAGAGGGTATGAAAAAAGTAAAACAACCCCTAAATAATTTCAGGAATCATATAATACCAATATTTGGTGAAAATAAAATAATTGAAATGGATACATGTACAATTTTTCCAGATCGTTAGACATACTATATACTATAAAACAAAAAAAGAACTGATAGATAGATTAAAGCAAATAGTAAATCCAAAAGTACAAAATGCACTAAAACTAAGTGAGAAAACATTGTTTCAATTACTAGATGATATTATCACTACATTCCCATTCAACTTGTTTGTTTGATATATAACAAACACAGTTACGAGACGTTACTAATCTAGAAGAAACAGAGAAAAATAATAACTCAAATACATAGGAGAGCACACAGAAACTATAAGAACAATGCCCAAGAGATATCATTAACATATTATTGGCCAAAAATTTAAGAAATGTGTAGAAAAGAGAGCATATAGTGTAATATTTGTCTACAAAACAAATATGAAGGATGATCAAATAAACAACCCCAACACCCACGAAAGTAGGAGAGGATATACAAATGGACATATTTTATATGAATAACCAAATGCATATCAGTACAATTGATAGATACTCCAAATACTGTTATATACGTAGAATAAAAAGAAAAACAAATTGTCAGGAGTATATCGCAGAAATTTTTACACAAATATACCCCAACGCTAAGTATTTAATGACTGATAATGAAAACGTATTTACTGGTATAGTGCCAAAGAGTGTTTATGAACGCTTACAAATACAGCATAAAACGACACCCATTCATCATTCGAAAACTAACAGTCAAGTCGAACGCATCCACAGCACATTGATCGAAATATCAACAGCCTTGGCACATCAGAATACCAGGGAACGAACTATTTAACGCAGTAAAACAATACACTCTACAACAGGATATAGACCTGAGGACGTTTTTTTCAACAGAGAACGATACCCGGAAATTAAGGAAAATCTTGAAGACAAACAGGAGAAAAAGCTCAACTACCATAATAAAAACCGATATTCAATAACCTACAAGGAGGGAGATCTAATATACGAGAAAACATACCGCCGCAACAAAAACAATATCAAGTACTCACAACATAAGGTAAAAGAAGACCGTGGGGACACAATCTTAACAACAAAGGGTAAGGTTATACATAAAGATAATATACGCAAGCAAACTACACAATGTACAAGTCAACAACAATCATAACTTTATTCCTCGCATTTACCTTTGGCGACAACATAACTGACCTGACAGATAAAACATATATAATTATAGAAACAGATCCAGCATATTTATCCGGAAATTATGTAAACTATATAATATACACCCTCTAGCATATAAGGATGGAAAATTTGTTTTAGATAAACAGATTGCTGTTTGTAACGGTAATTTTAATTGTAATGTAATAAAATTAAATGTAATGTAAAAATTCCAAGGGAACAATAATTGCAAAATTAGCAAAAAATAATAACTGTACCATAAATATGTTACAAAACAACCTGGTGGAATGAGCGATTATTCAAAAAAATAATTCACCACTCACAATACTAGAGAACGGTTACATCCTTACCGATAAGGAACATGTTTGGAACGGTCTAACGATTAAGGGACCTAAATTAATTCAATTCAATATTTCAACATATATAGAAGGAAAATACTATTTCAAACACCAACAGGAAATAAGGGAAGCTATACATCAAAAATATGATGAACAAGTTAAAATCCTTCAAATCCTGTCTTCAGATTCCAAGCATAAATTCTCAAATATCCAAGAAATGTCGAAATATTTAATCCCTATAGAATACCATCCCATACAATTTACCATGTATTGTATACTCGGAATTTTAGGAACAATAATACCTATGTACATTATTTTTAAATTAAGTAAAAATTATAAAGACACAAAAGAAAGAGGAATCGCTAACCATATATATGAAATTGAATTAGCAAGATTAAAAGCAGAAACTAATCTTATATAAAAAGTGAGGACACTTTGTTAAGAGGAAGAAGAGTTAATATGTCAATAATATAATAAGACTAGGGCATGAACAAACATGACTGAAAGAAATGAATACTGATAAGAACAAAGGAAAATCGAAAACACATTTTCCACTGATAAAAAAGGTACTTAACAAAGAAACAAATATAAGAATAAAGGAAAATCGAAAACACATTTTCCACTGATAAGAAAGGAACTTAACAAAGAAACAAACAACAAGTGGAAAACATGTTTTCGTATAGATTAAGATACCTAGCTGTAAGAAATGATAAAAAAAATTATTACTAAATATAGATGTTAAGAAACAAATTGTAATCAGTCTTAAGAATATAATTAATAAGGAAACACACGTTTCGGTGTAGTTGAAAAAAATAAATTTTATTTTTTAGACTCATTCCTTAGCCAAGGAATTAACTGGGGTCTCAACCGGGAATCAAGTGAAATAATCTTTGCCAAATGAATTCCACGATCCTGAAAAAGGATAATTAAAAATAAAAGTTCCTGAAAAATCGGAAAGTAATATACAAATATTTCTAAAAATTAGAAATAAAGTGAAAGTAAAGTTAAAATTTATCTGTAATTAACCAAGTGAAAACCTACCAGTATAAGCTAAAAGAGTTTTAACTTATCAAGAAAAGTAGAAATCGAAGAAATGAATGACATAGCCACACGTAAGGCGCACATCGATGCCCCCACACTTCAATTGACATCCATGAAAACAGAATTGGAAACTCTAAAAAACCAAACACCGTACCAAGTAAACCAACAACGACAATTCCGTCATCCTCCAACACAAAGAAATTACACTGAACCAATGGAAGTGGATGATTCAAAGCAGTTTAGAATACTAACGAACTTCCAACAACAAACCAGATGGAATAATCAAGACGCAGCAAATACTACACCATATCATAACCCATTCCGAAAACACAACCGACATTTTATGAAAAGGGAGAGGAATCCTTCATCTCAAAATTTCAAATTCAACAAGTTCAGAGAATTAATCAAACTCAAGACGAAGACCTACAACCGATTAAACCTCAACATAACGAAGACGAATATGAAAACGGAAGCGCTTTTTTAGGCCAGCGAAAGGTCTGCCTTGTCTACAACGCACTTGCAGAAAAATAGGTAGGTCAATAAATATTTTAGTAGACAATCAATTTCAATACAACCTGTGAAAGTCAACACACGTCATGGATATTCAGTAGTAAATACGAAAAAAAATAATTACTATCCTAAATCACCACTTAACTTTTTATGAAACAGAAGCCCTTCAAGAATTCGATATACTATTAGGAGAACGGGGATTAAAATCAGTCAAAGCAGAGGTTAATCTCTTTGATTATAGTGTGAAATATAGATATAAGAAAGAAATAAAAAAAGTGAACAAAAAATTAATTATACAATAAATAATGATATGTACAAACAAGATAATGAAAGGGTAATGCAAAAGAATAATGAAACTAATGAAATACTGTCATTCACTACAGTTATTTAGGCATCCATTCGAACAAAATCAGAAGATCCTATTTATGTAAGGCAATATCCTTATCCAATATCAATTAATAAATTTATCAACGAAGAAATACAGAAATTGTTAAGTAATAAAATTATTCAACCAAGTAGGAGTCCGTACGATTCCTTCACCTGTACCGTCCCAAAAAAGGGTACCGATGACCAAGGTAAACCCAAAAGACGAATGGTAATTGACTTTCAGAAGCTAAACACTCAAACTGTCACTGACCACTATCCAATACAAGACGTTGGAATGACAATCCAAAACTTAGGTAAAGCAAAGATGTTCACTACATTAGATTTAGAATCAGGATTTCAAACCTTATAAAAGAATCAGACAAAGAAAAAACAGCATTCAGTGTGAATGGCGCAAAGTATGAATTCTAAAGGATGCCTTTTGGGCTCAAAAACGCTCCTTCTATTTTTCAACGATGCGTAGATGATATTTTCCGTCTATATATAGGAAAATTTGCATACGTCTACATAGACGACGTACTAGTATATTCCTCCTCAGATGAAGAGCACATGGAACACATCCATACTATAATTAACGCACTCCACAACGCTAATATGAAAATATCCAATGAAAAATCACACTTTTTTCAAGACTCTGTGGAATATCTAGGATACATTATTAAATATAATAAGATAACATTCGACCCTGATAAAGTGGAAACAATAAAAAATTATCCTGTTCCCACAAACTTAAGAGAACTTAGATCATTCTTAGGCTTAGCAAGCCACTATAGAAAATTTATTAAACATTTTGCGACCATAGTGAAACCACTCACAACACATCTCAGGGGAGATAATAGTGGTGTTAGCAAAAACCAAAGCGCAAAGGTAAAAACAAACCTTGACCAAACAGCACTAGATGCATTAAATACAGTAAAGGACGCCCTTCAGGCACAAGTCGAGCAAGTAATTTTGCCATCGGCGCTGTCCTTTCTCAGAATAAAAAACTTATAGCATTTATTTCAAGAACTTTAAATAAAACAGAGCAAAATTACAGCACAAACGAAAAGGAATTATTAGCAATTGTTTGGGCTTTACAAAAGCTAAGAAATTACCTTTACGGCATCGCTGACTTTACAATATATACTGACCATCAGTCAATAATTTTTTCCATTTCGGACAAAGACCCTAATACAAAACTCAAAAGATGGAAAAACTTCATAGAGGAATATTGAGCAAAAGTAGTGTATAAACCTGGACATCAAAATGTTGTCGCAGATCCCTTATCACGTCAGCAAATTAATAACACATCTGGTTGTTCACAACACTCAGGACAAAGATCACATTCAGAGGGTATGAAAAAAGTAAAACAACCCCTAAGTAATTTCAGGAATCAAATAATACCAATATTTGATGAAAATAAAATAATTTAAATAGATACATTTACAATTTTTCCAGATCGTTAGACATACTATAAAACAAAACATATACTATAAAACAAAAAAAGAACTGATAGATAGATTAAAGCAAATAGTAAATCCAAAAGTACAAAATGCACTAAAACTAAGTGAGGAAACATTGTTTCAATTACAAGATGATATTATCACTACATTCCCATCTAACTTGTTTGTTATAGCACAAACACAGTTACGAGACGTTACTAATCTAGAAGAACAGAGAAAAATAATAACTCAAATACATAGGAGAAAACACAGAAACTATAATAACAATGCCCAAGAGATATCATTAATATATTATTGGCCAAAAATTAAAGAAATGTGTAGAAAAGAAAGTATATAGTGTAATATTTGTCTACAAAACAAATATGAACGAAGACCAAATAAACAACCGATAGGAAAAACCCCAACACCCACGAAAGTAGGAGAGGGTATACAAATGGACATATTTTATATGAATAACCAAATGCATATCAGTACAATTGATAGATACTCCAAATACTGTTATATACGTAGAATAAAAAGCAAAACAAATTGTCAGGAGTATATCGCACAAATTTTTACACAAATATAACCCAACGCTAAGTATTTAATGACTGATAATGAAAACGTATTTACTGGTATAGTGCCAAAGAGTGTTTATGAACGCTTACAAATACAGCATAAAACGACACCCATTCATCATTCGAAAACTAACAGTCAAGTCGAACGCATCCACAGCACATTGATCGAAATATCAACAGCCTTGGCACATCAGAATAGCTCCATACCATGGAACAAACTATTTAACGCAGTAAAACAATACACTCTACAACAGGATATAGACCTGAGAACGTTTTTTTCAACAGAGAACGATACCCGGAAATTCAGGAAAAACTTTAAGACAAACAGGAGAAACTGCTCAACTACCATAATATAAACCGATATTCAATAATCTACAAGGAGGGAGATCTAATATACGCGAAAACACACCGCCGCAACAAAAACAATATCAAGTACTCACAAAATAACGTAAAAGAAGACCGTGGGGACACAATCTTAACAAGAAAGGGTAAGGTTATACATAAAGATAACATACGCAAGCAAACTACACAATGTACAAGTCAACAACAATCATAACTATATTCCTCGCATTTACCTTTGGCGACAACATAACTGACCTGACAGATAAAACATATATAATTATAGAAACAGATCCAGCATATTTATTCGGAATTTATGTAAACTATATAATATACAGCCTCTAGCAGATAAGGATGGAAAATTTGTTTTAGATAAGCAGATTGCTGTTTGTAACGGTAATTTTAATTGTAATGTAATAAAATTAATTGTAATGTAAAAATTCCATAGGTAACCAAAAAATAATAACTGTACCATAAATATTTTACAAAACAAGCTGGTGGGATGAGCCATTATTCAAGAAAATAATTCACCACTCACAATACTAGAGAACGGTTACATCCTTACCGATAAGGAACATGTTTGGAACGGTCTAACGATTAAGGGACCTAAATTAATTCAATTCAATATTTCAACAAATATAGAAGGAAAAGACTATTTCAATCACCAACAGGAAATAAGGGAAGCTATACATCAAAAATATGATGAACAAGTTAAAATCCCAAATATCCAAGAAATGTCGAAATATTTAATCCCTATAGAATACCATCCCATACAACTTACCATGTATTGTATACTCGGAATTTTAGGAACAATAATACCTATGTACATTATTTTCAAATTATGTAAAAATTATAAAGACACAAAAGAAAGAGGAATCGCTAACCATATATATGAAATGTAAGAAATGATAAAGAAAATTATTACTAAAAATAGATCTTAAGAAACAAATTGTAATCAGTCTTAAGAATATAATTAATAAAGAAACACACGTTTCGGTGTAGTTGAAAAAAATAAATTTTATTTTTTAAACTCATTCCTTAGCCAAGGAATTAACTGGGGTCTCAACCGAGAATCAAGTGAAATAATCTTTGCTAAATGAATTCCACGATCCTGAAAAAGGATAATTAAAAATAAAAGTTCCTGAAAAGTCGGAAAGTAATATACAAATATTTCTAAAAATTAGAAATAAAGTGAAAGTAAAGTTAAAATTTATCTGTAATTAACCAAGTGAAAACCTACCAGTATAAGCTGGATTTCCGTATCAGACGCCAAAAGAGTTTTAACTTATCAAGAAAAGTAGAAATCGAAGAAATGAATGACATAGCGACACGTAAGGCGTACATCGATGCCCCCACACTTCAATTGACATCCATGAAAACAGAATTGGAAACTCTAAAAAACCAAACACCGTACCAAGTAAACCAACAACGACAATTCCATCATCCTCCAACACAAAGAAATTACACTGAACCAATGGAAGTGGATGATTCAAAGCAGTTTAGAAGACCAACGAACTTCCAACAACAAACCAGATGGAATAATCAAGACGCAGCAAATACTACACCATATCACAACACATTCCGAAACCACAACCAATATTTCATGAAAAGGGAGAGGAATCCTTCATCTCAAAATTTCAAATTCAACAAGTTCAGAGAATTAATCAAACTCAAGACGAAGACCTACAATCGATTAAACCTCAACATAACGAAGACGAATATGAACACGGAAGCGCTTTTTAGGCCAGTGAAAGGTTTGCCTTGTCTACAACGCACTTGCAGAGAAATAAGAAGGTCAATATATATTTTAGTAGACAATCAATTTCAATAAAACCTGTGAAAATCAACACACTTCATGGATATTCAGTAGTAAATAAGAAAAAAATAATTACTATCCTAAATCACCGCTTAACTTTTTATGAAACAGAAGCCCTTCAAGAATTCGATATGCTATTAGGAGAACAGGGATTAAAATCAGTCAAAGCAGAGGTTAATCTCTTTGATTATAGTTTGATATATAGATATAAGAAAGAAATAAAAAAAGTAAACAAAAAATTAATTATACAATAAATAATGATATGTACAAACAAGATATTGAAAGGGTAATGCAAAAGAATAATGAAACTAACGAAATACTGCCATTCACTACAGTTATTCAGGCATCCATTCGAACAAAATCAGAAGATCCTATTTATGTAAGGCAATATCCTTATCCAATATCAGTTAATGAATTTATCAACGAAGAAATACAGAAATTGTTTAATAATAAAATTATTCAACCAAGTAGGAGTCCGTACAATTCCCTCATCTGGACCGTCGCAAAAAATGGTACCGATGACCAAGGTAAACCCAAAAGACGAATGGTAATTGACTTTCAGAAGCTAAACACTCAAACTGTCACTGACCACTATCCAATACCAGACGTTGGAATGACAATCCAAAACTTAGGTAAAGCAAAGGTGTTCACTACATTAGATTTAGAGTCAGGATTTCATCAAACCCTTATAAAAGAATCAGACAGAGAAAAAACAGCATTCAGTGTGAATGGCGCAAAGTATGAATTCTAAAGGATGCCTTTTGGGCTCAAAAACGCTCCTTCTATTTTTCAACGATGTGTAGATGATATTTTCCGTCTATATATAGGGAAATTTACATACGTCTACATAGACGACGTACTAGTATATTCCTCCTCAGATGAAGAGCACATGGAACACATCCATACCATAATTAACGCACTCTACAACGCTAATATGAAAATATCCAATGAAAAATCACACTTTTTTCAAGACTCTGTGGAATATCTAGGATACATTATTAAATATAATAAGATAACAGGCGACCTTATAAAGTGGAAGCAATAAAATATTATCCTGTTCCCACAAACTTAAGAGAACTTAGATCATTCTTAGGCTTAGCAAGCCACTATAGAAAATTTATTAAAAATTTTGCGACCATAGTGAAACCACTCACAACACCTCTCAGGGGAGATAATAGTGGTGTTAGCAAAAACCAAAGCGCAAAGGTAAAAATGAACCTTGACCAAACAGCACTAGATGCATTAAATACAGTACCAACGACCAACGAACTTCCAACAACAAACCAGATGGAATAATCAAGACACAGCAAATACTACACCATATCACAACACATTCCGAAACCACAACCATTATTTCATGAAAAGGGAGAGGAATCCTTCATCTCAAAATTTCAAATTCAACAAGTTCAGAGAATTCATCAAACTCAAGACGAAGACCTACAACCGATTAAACCTCAACATAACGAAGACGAATATGAACACGGAAGCGCTTTTTAGGTTTGCCTTGTCTACAACGCACTTGCAGAGAAATAAGAAGGTCAATATATATTTTAGTAGACAATCAATTTCAATAAAACCTGTGAAAATCAACACACTTCATGGATATTCAGTAGTAAATAAGAAAAAAATAATTACTATCCTAAATCACCGCTTAACTTTTTATGAAACAGAAGCCCTTCAAGAATTCGATATGCTATTAGGAGAACAGGGATTAAAATCAGTCAAAGCAGAGGTTAATCTCTTTGATTATAGTTTGATATATAGATATAAGAAAGAAATAAAAAAAGTAAACAAAAAATTAATTATACAATAAATAATGATATGTACAAACAAGATATTGAAAGGGTAATGCAAAAGAATAATGAAACTAACGAAATACTGCCATTCACTACAGTTATTCAGGCATCCATTCGAACAAAATCAGAAGATCCTATTTATGTAAGGCAATATCCTTATCCAATATCAGTTAATGAATTTATCAACGAAGAAATACAGAAATTGTTAAATAATAAAATTATTCAACCAAGTAGGAGTCCGTACAATTCCCTCATCTGGACCGTCGCAAAATATGGTACCGATGACCAAGGTAAACCCAAAAGACGAATGGTAATTGACTTTCAGAAGCTAAACACTCAAACTGTCACTGACCACTATCCAATACCAGACGTTGGAATGACAATCCAAAACTTAGGTAAAGCAAAGATGTTCACTAATTAGATTTAGAATCAGGATTTCATCAAACCCTTATAAAAGAATCAGACAAAGAAAAAACAGCATTCAGTGTGAATGGCGCAAAGTATGAATTCTAAAGGATGCCTTTTGGGCTCAAAAACGCTCCTTCTATTTTTCAACGATGTGTAGATGATATTTTCCGTCTATATATAGGGAAGTTTACATACGTCTACACAGACGACGTACTAGTATATTCCTCCTCAGATGAAGAGCACATGGAACACATCCATACTATAATTAACGCACTCTACAACGCCAATGAAAAATCACACTTTTTTCAAGACTCTGTGGAATATCTAGGATACATTATTAAATATAATAAGATAACAGGCGACCTTATAAAGTGGAAGCAATAAAAAATTATCCTGTTCCCACAAACTTAAGAGAACTTAGATCATTCTTAAGCTTAGCAAGCCACTATAGAAAATTTATTAAAAATTTTGCGACCATAATGAAACCACTCACAACACCTCTCAGGGGAGATAATAGTGGTGTTAGCAAAAACCAAAGCGCAAAGGTAAAAATAAACCTTGACCAAACAGCACTAGATGCATTAAATACAGTAAAAGACGCCCTTCAGGCACAAGTCGAGCAAGTAATTTTGCCATCGGCGCTGTCCTTTCCCAGAATAGAAAACTTATAGCATTTATTTCAAGAACTTTAAATAAAACAGCAAAATTACAGCACAAACGAAAAGGAATTATTAGCAATTGTTTGGGATTTACAAAAGCTAAGAAACTACCTTTACGGCATCGCTGACTTTACAATATATACTGACCATAAGTCATTAATTTTTTCCATTTCGGACAAAAACCCTAATACAAAACTCAAAAGATGGAAAAACTTCATAGAGGAATATGGAGCAAAAGTAGTGTATAAACCTGGACATCAAAATGTTGTCGCAGATCCCTTATCACGTCAGCAAATTAATAACACATCTAGTTCTTCACAACACTCAGGACAAAGTTCACATTCAGAGGGTATGAAAAAAGTAAAACAACCCCTAAATAATTTCAGGAATCAAATAATACCAATATTTGATGAAAATAAAATAATTTAAATAAATACAGGTACAATTTTTCCAGATCGTTAGACATACTATATACTATAAAACAAAAAAAGAACTGATAGATAGATTAAAGCAAATAGTAAATCCAAAAGTACAAAATGCACTAAAACTAAGTGAGGAAACATTGTTACAATTACAAGATGATATTATCACTACACTCCCATCCAACTTGTTTGTAATAGCACAAAAAACCAGTTACGAGACGTTACTAATTTAGAAGAGAGAAAAATAGTGACTCAAATACATAGGAGAGCACACTGAAACTATAAGAACAATGCCCAAGAGATATCATGAACGAAGACCAAATAAACAACCCATAGGAAAAACCCCAACACCCACGAAAGTAGGAGAGGATATACAAATGGACATATTTTATATGAATAACCAAATGCATATTAGTACAATTGATAGATACTCCAAATACTGTTATATACGTAGAATAAAAAGCAAAACAAATTGTCAGGAGTATATCGCAGAAATTTTTACACAAATATACCCCAACGCTAAGTATTTAATGACTGATAATGAAAACTTATTTACTGGTATAGTGCCAAAGAGTGTTTATGAACGCTTACAAATACAGCATAAAACGACACCCATTCATCATTCGACAACTAACAGTCAAGTCGAACGCATCCACAGCACATTGATCGAAATATCAACAGCCTTGGCACATCAGAATAGCTCCATACCAGGGTACGAACTTTTTTAACGCAGTAAAACAATATAACAAAACAATACACTCTAACACAGGATATAGACCTGAGAACGTTTTTTTCAACAGAGAACGATACCCGGAAATTCAGGAAAAACTTTAAGACAAACAGGAGAAACTGCTCAACTACCATAATATAAACCGATATTCAATAATCCACAAGGAGGGAGATCTAATATACGCGAAAACACACCGCCGCAACAAAAACAATATCAAGTACTCACAACATAACGTAAAAGAAGACCGTGGGGACACAATCTTAACAACAAAGGGTAAGGTTATACATAAAGATAACATACGCAAGTAAACTACACAATGTACAAGTAAACAACAATCATAACTATATTCCTCGCATTTACCTTTGGCGACAACATAACTGACCTGACAGATAAAACATATATAAATATAGAAACAGATCCAGCATATTTATCCGGAAATTATGTAAACTATATAATATACACCCTCTAGCATATAAGGATGGAAAATTTGTTTTAGATAAACAGATTGCTGTTTGTAACGGTAATTTTAATTGTAATGTAATAAAATTAGTTGTAATGTAAAAATTCCATAGGTAACAATATTTGCAAAATTAGCAAAAAATAATAAATGTACCATAAATATGTTACAAAACAAGCTGGTGGAATGAGCCATTATTCAAGAAAATAATTCACCACTCACAATACTAGAGAACGGTTACATCCTTACCGATAAGGAACATGTTTGGAACGGTCTAACGATTAAGGGACCTAAATTAATTCAATTCAATATTTCAACAAATATAGAAGGAAAAGACTATTTCAATCACCAACAGGAAATAAGGGAAGCTATACATAAAAAATATGATGAAGTTAAAATCCTTCAAATTCTGTCTTCAGATTCCAAGCATAAATTCTCAAATATCCAAGAAATGTCGAAATATTTAATCCCTATAGAATACCATCCCATACAATTTACCATGTATTTTATACTCAGAATTTTAGGAACAATAATACCTATGTACATTATTTTTAAATTATATAAAAATTATAAGGACACAAAAGAAAGAGGAATCGCTAACCATATATATGAAATTGAATTAGCAAGATTAAAAGCAGAAACTAATCTTATATAAAAAGTGAGGGCACTTAGTTAAGAGGAAGAAGAGTTAATATGTCAATAATATAGATAGGACAAGGGCATGAACAAACATGACTGAAAGAAATGAATACTGATAAGAACAAAGGAAAATCGAAAATACATTTTCCACTAATAAAAAAGGTACTTAACAAAGAAACAAATATAAGAATAAAGGAAAATCGAAAACACATTTTCCACTGATAAGAAAGGTACTTAACAAAGAAACCAACAACAAGTGGAAAACATGTTTTCGTATAGATTAAGATACCTAGCTGTAAGAAATTATAAAGAAAATTATTACTAAAAATAGATGTTAAGAAACAAATTGTAATCAGTCTTAAGAATATAATTAATAAGGAAACACACGTTTCGGTGTAGTTGAAAAAAATAAATTTTATTTTTTAGACTCATTCCTTAGCCAAGGAATTAACTGGGGTATCAACCGGGATACAAGTGAAATCATCTTTGCCAAATGAATTCCACTATCCTGAAGAAGGATAATTAAAAATAAAAGTTCCTGAAAAATCGGAAAGTAATATACAAATATTTCTAAAAATTAGAAATAAAGTGAAAGTGAAGTTAAAATTTATCTGCAATTAACCAAGTGAAAACCTACCAGTATAAGCTGGATTTCCGTATCAGACGCCAAAAGAGTTTTAACTTACCAAGAAAAGAAGAAATCGAAGAAATGAATGACATAGCCACACGTAAGGCGTACATCGATGACCCTACACTTCAATTGACATCCATGAAAACAGAATTGGAAACTCTAAAAAACCAAACACCGTACCAAGTAAACCAACAACGACAATTCCGTCATTCTCCAACACAAAGAAATTACACTGAACGAATGGAAGTGGATGATTCAAAGCAGTTTAGAAGACCAACGAACTTCCAACAACAAACCAGATGGAATAATCAAGACGCAGCAAATACTACACCATATCATAACCCATTCCGAAACCACAAACAACATTCTATGAAAAGGGAGAGGAATCCTTCATCTCAAAATTTCAAAGTCAACAAGTTCAGAGAATTAATCAAACTCAAGACGAAGACCTACAACCGATTAAACCTCAACATAACGAAGACGAATATGAAAACGGAAGCGCTTTTTTAAGCCAGCGAAAGCTCTGCCTTGTCTACAACGCACTTGCAGAAAAATAGGTAGGTCAATAAATATTTTAGGAGACAATCAATTTCAATACAACCTGTGAAAGTCAACACACTTCATGGATATTCAGTAGTAAATAAGAAAAAAATAATTACTATCCTAAATCACCACTTAACTTTTTATGAAACAGAAGCCCTTTAAGAATTCGATATGCTATTAGGAGAACAGGGATTAAAATCAGTCAAAGCAGAGGTTAATCTCTTGGATTATAGTTTGATATATAGATATAAGAAAGAAATAAAAAAAGTAAACAAAAAATTAATTATACAATAAATAATGATATGTACAAACAAGATATTGAAAGGGTAATGCAAAAGAATAATGAAACTAACGAAATACTGCCATTCACTACAGTTATTCAGGCATCCATTCGAACAAAATCAGAAGATCCTATTTATGTAAGGCAATATCCTTATCCAATATCAGTTAATGAATTTATCAACGAAGAAATACAGAAATTGTTTAATAATAAAATTATTCAACCAAGTAGGAGTCCGTACAATTCCCTCATCTGGACCGTCGCAAAAAATGGTACCGATGACCAAGGTAAACCCAAAAGACGAATGGTAATTGACTTTCAGAAGCTAAACACTCAAACTGTCACTGACCACTATCCAATACCAGACGTTGGAATGACAATCCAAAACTTAGGTAAAGCAAAGGTGTTCACTACATTAGATTTAGAGTCAGGATTTCATCAAACCCTTATAAAATAATCAGACAGAGAAAAAACAGCATTCAGTGTGAATGGCGCAAAGTATGAATTCTAAAGGATGCCTTTTGGGCTCAAAAACGCTCCTTCTATTTTTCAACGATGTGTAGATGATATTTTCCGTCTATATATAGGGAAATTTACATACGTCTACATAGACGACGTACTAGTATATTCCTCCTCAGATGAAGAGCACATGGAACACATCCATACTATAATTAACGCACTCCACAACGCTAATATGAAAATATCCAATGAAAAATCACACTTTTTTCAAGACTCTGTGGAATATCTAGGATACATTATTAAATATAATAAGATAACAGGCGACCTTATAAAGTGGAAGCAATAAAATATTATCCTGTTCCCACAAACTTAAGAGAACTTAGATCATTCTTAGGCTTAGCAAGCCACTATAGAAAATTTATTAAAAATTTTGCGACCATAGTGAAACCACTCACAACACCTCTCAGGGGAGATAATAGTGGTGTTAGCAAAAACCAAAGCGCAAAGGTAAAAATGAACCTTGACCAAACAGCACTAGATGCATTAAATACAGTACCAACGACCAACGAACTTCCAACAACAAACCAGATGGAATAATCAAGACGCAGCAAATACTACACCATATCACAACACATTCCGAAACCACAACCATTATTTCATGAAAAGGGAGAGGAATCCTTCATCTCAAAATTTCAAATTCAACAAGTTCAGAGAATTCATCAAACTCAAGACGAAGACCTACAACCGATTAAACCTCAACATAACGAAGACGAATATGAACACGGAAGCGCTTTTTAGGTTTGCCTTGTCTACAACGCACTTGCAGAGAAATAAGAAGGTCAATATATATTTTAGTAGACAATCAATTTCAATAAAACCTGTGAAAATCAACACACTTCATGGATATTCAGTAGTAAATAAGAAAAAAATAATTACTATCCTAAATCACCGCTTAACTTTTTATGAAACAGAAGCCCTTCACGAATTCGATATGCTATTAGGAGAACAGGGATTAAAATCAGTCAAAGCAGAGGTTAATCTCTTTGATTATAGTTTGATATATAGATATAAGAAAGAAATAAAAAAAGTAAACAAAAAATTAATTATACAATAAATAATGATATGTACAAACAAGATATTGAAAGGGTAATGCAAAAGAATAATGAAACTAACGAAATACTGCCATTCACTACAGTTATTCAGGCATCCATTCGAACAAAATCAGAAGATCCTATTTATGTAAGGCAATATCCTTATCCAATATCAGTTAATGAATTTATCAACGAAGAAATACAGAAATTGTTAAATAATAAAATTATTCAACCAAGTAGGAGTCCGTACAATTCCCTCATCTGGACCGTCGCAAAATATGGTACCGATGACCAAGGTAAACCCAAAAGACGAATGGTAATTGACTTTCAGAAGCTAAACACTCAAACTGTCACTGACCACTATCCAATACCAGACGTTGGAATGACAATCCAAAACTTAGGTAAAGCAAAGATGTTCACTAATTATATTTAGAATCAGGATTTCATCAAACCCTTATAAAAGAATCAGACAAAGAAAAAACAGCATTCAGTGTGAATGGCGCAAAGTATGAATTCTAAAGGATGCCTTTTGGGCTCAAAAACGCTCCTTCTATTTTTCAACGATGTGTAGATGATATTTTCCGTCTATATATAGGGAAGTTTACATACGTCTACACAGACGACGTACTAGTATATTCCTCCTCAGATGAAGAGCACATGGAACACATCCATACTATAATTAACGCACTCTACAACGCCAATGAAAAATCACACTTTTTTCAAGACTCTGTGGAATATCTAGGATACATTATTAAATATAATAAGATAACAGGCGACCTTATAAAGTGGAATCAATAAAAAATTATCCTGTTCCCACAAAGAACAAGAGAACTTAGATCATTCTTAGGCTTAGCAAGCCACTATAGAAAATTTATTAAAAATTTTGCGACCATAGTGAAACCACTCACAACACCTCTCAGGGGAGATAATAGTGGTGTTAGCAAAAACCAAAGCGCAAAGGTAAAAATAAACCTTGACCAAACAGCACTAGATGCATTAAATACAGTAAAAGACGCCCTTCAGGCACAAGTCGAGCAAGTAATTTTGCCATCGGCGCTGTCCTTTCCCAGAATAGAAAACTTATAGCATTTATTTCAAGAACTTTAAATAAAACAGCAAAATTACAGCACAAACGAAAAGGAATTATTAGCAATTGTTTGGGCTTTACAAAAGCTAAGAAACTACCTTTACGGCATCGCTGACTTTACAATATATACTGACCATAAGTCATTAATTTTTTCCATTTCGGACAAAAACCCTAATACAAAACTCAAAAGATGGAAAAACTTCATAGAGGAATATGGAGCAAAAGTAGTGTATAAACCTGGACATCAAAATGTTGTCGCAGATCCCTTATCACGTCAGCAAATTAATAACACATCTAGTTCTTCACAACACTCAGGACAAAGTTCACATTCAGAGGGTATAAAAAAAGTAAAACAACCCCTAAATAATTTCAGGAATCAAATAATACCAATATTTGATGAAAATAAAATAATTTAAATAAATACAGGTACAATTTTTCCAGATCGTTAGTCATACTATATACTATAAAACAAAAAAAGAACTGATAGATAGATTAAAGCAAATAGTAAATCCAAAAGTACAAAATGCACTAAAACTAAGTGAGGAAACATTGTTACAATTACAAGATGATATTATCACTACACTCCCATCCAACTTGTTTGTAATAGCACAAAAAAACAGTTACGAGACGTTACTAATTTAGAAGAGAGAAAAATAGTGACTCAAATACATAGGAGAGCACACTGAAACTATAAGAACAATGCCCAAGAGATATCATGAACGAAGACCAAATAAACAACCCATAGGAAAAACCCCAACACCCACGAAAGTAGGAGAGGATATACAAATGGACATATTTTATATGAATAACCAAATGCATATCAGTACAATTGATAGATACTCCAAATACTGTTATATACGTAGAATAAAAAGCAAAACAAATTGTCAGGAGTATATCGCAGAAATTTTTACACAAATATACCCCAACGCTAAGTATTTAATGACTGATAATGAAAACTTATTTACTGGTATAGTGCCAAAGAGTGTTTATGAACGCTTACAAATACAGCATAAAACGACACCCATTCCTCATTCGACAACTAACAGTCAAGTCGAACGCATCCACAGCACATTGATCGAAATATCAACAGCCTTGGCACATCAGAATAGCTCCATACCAGGGTACGAAATTTTTTAACGCAGTAAAACAATATAACAAAACAATACACTCTAACACAGGATATAGACCTGAGAACGTTTTTTTCAACAGAGAACGATACCCGGAAATTCAGGAAAAACTTTAAGACAAACAGGAGAAACTGCTCAACTACCATAATATAAACCGATATTCAATAATCCACAAGGAGGGAGATCTAATATACGCGAGAACACACCGCCGCAACAAAAACAATATCAAGTACTCACAACATAACGTAAAAGAAGACCGTGGGGACACAATCTTAACAACAAAGGGTAAGGTTATACATAAAGATAACATACGCAAGTAAACTACACAATGTACAAGTAAACAACAATCATAACTATATTCCTCGCATTTACCTTTGGCGACAACATAACTGACCTGACAGATAAAACATATATAATTATAGAAACAGATCCAGCATATTTATTCGGAATTTATGTAAACTATATAATATACAGCCTCTAGCAGATAAGGATGGAAAATTTGTTTTAGATAAGCAGATTGCTGTTTGTAACGGTAATTTTAATTGTAATGTAATAAAATTAATTGTAATGTAAAAATTCCATAGGTAACAATATTTGCAAAATTACCAAAAAATAATAACTGTACCATAAATATGTTACAAAACAAGCTGGTGGAATGAGCCATTATTCAAGAAAATAATTCACCACTCACAATACTAGAGAACGGTTACATCCTTACCGATAAGGAACATGTTTGGAACGGTCTAACGATTAAGGGACCTAAATTAATTCAATTCAATATTTCAACAAATATAGAAGGAAAAGACTATTTCAATCACCAACAGGAAATAAGGGAAGCTATACATCAAAAATATGATGAACAAGTTAAAATCCCAAATATCCAAGAAATGTGGAAATATTTAATCCCTATAGAATACCATCCCATACAACTTACCATGTATTGTATACTCGGAATTTTAGGAACAATAATACCTATGTACATTATTTTCAAATTATGTAAAAATTATAAAGACACAAAAGAAAGAGGAATCGCCAACCATATATATGAAATTGAATTAGCAAGATTAAAAGTAGAAACTAATCTTATATAAAAAGTGAGGACACTTTGTTAAGAGGAAGAAGAGTTAATATGTCAATAATATAATAAGACAAGGGCATGAACAAACATGACTGAAAGAAATGAATACTGATAAGAACAAAGGAAAATCGAAAAATAGATGTTAAGAAAAAAAATTGTAATCAGTCTTAAGAATATAATTAATAAAGAAACACACGTTTCGGTGTAGTTGAAAAAAATAAATTTTATTTTTTAGACTCATTCCTTAGCCAAGGAATTAACTGGGGTCTCAACCGGGATACAAGTGAAATAATCTTTGCCTAATGAATTCCACTATCCTGAAGAAGGATAATTAAAAATAAAAGTTCCTGAAAAGTCGGAAAGTAATATACAAATATTTCTAAAAATTAGAAATAAAGTGAAAGTAAAGTTAAAATTTATCTGTAATTAACCAAGTGAAAACCTACCAGTATAAGCTAAAAGAGTTTTAACTTATCAAGAAAAGTAGAAATCGAAGAAATGAATGACATAGCGACACGTAAGGCGTACATCGATGCCCCCACACTTCAATTGACATCCATGAAAACAGAATTGGGAACTCTAAAAAACCAAACACCGTACCAAGTAAACCAACAACGACAATTCCGTCATCCTCCAACACAAAGAAATTACACTGATCCAATGGAAGTGGATGATTCAAAGCAGTTTAGAATACTAACGAACTTCCAACAACAAACCAGATGGAATAATCAAGACGCAGCAAATACTACACCATATCATAACCCATTCCGAAACCACAACCAACATTTTATGAAAAGGGAGAGGAATCCTTCATCTCAAAATTTCAAATTCAACAAGTTCAGAGAATTAATCAAACTCAAGACGAAGACCTACAACCGATTAAACCTCAACATAACGAAGACGAATATGAAAACGGAAGCGCTTTTTTAGGCCAGCGAAAGGTCTGCCTTGTCTACAACGCACTTGCAGAAAAATAGGTAGGTCAATAAATATTTTAGTAGACAATCAATTTCAATACAACCTGTGAAAGTCAACACACTTCATGGATATTCAGTAGTAAATAAGAAAAAAAATAATTACTATCCTAAATCACCACTTAACTTTTTATGAAACAGAAGCCCTTCAAGAATTCGATATACTATTACGAGAACGGGGATTAAAATCAGTCAAAGCAGAGGTTAATCTCTTTGATTATAGTGTGAAATATAGATATAAGAAAGAAATAAAAAAAGTGAACAAAAAATTAATTATACAATAAATAATGATATGTACAAACAAGATAATGAAAGGGTAATGCAAAAGAATAATGAAACTAATGAAATACTGCCATTCACTACAGTTATTTAGGCATCCATTCGAACAAAATCAGAAGATCCTATTTATGTAAGGCAATATCCTTATCCAATATCAATTAATAAATTTATCAACGAAGAAATACAGAAATTGTTAAATAATAAAATTATTCAACCAAGTAGAAGTCCGTACAATTCCCTCATCTGGACCGTCGCAAAAAAGGGTACCGATGACCAAGGTAAACCCAAAAGACGAACGGTAATTGACTTTCAGAAGCTAAACACTCAAACTGTCACTGACCACTATCCAATACCAGACGTTGGAATGACAATCCAAAACTTAGGTAAAGCAAAGGTGTTCACTACATTAGATTTAGAATCAGGATTTCATCAAACCCTTATAAAAGAATCAGACAGAGAAAAAACAGCATTCAGTGTGAATGGTGCAAAGTATGAATTCTAAAGGATGCCTTTTGCGCTCAAAAATGCTACTTCTATTTTTCAACGATGCGTAGATGATATTTTCCGTCTATATATAGGAAAATTTACATACGTCTACATAGACGACGTACTAGTATATTCCTCCTTAGATGAAGAGCACATGGAACACATCCTTACTATAACTAACGCGCTCCACAACGCTAATATGAAAATATCAAATGAAAAATCACACTTTTTTCAAGACTCTGTGGAATATCTAGGATACATTATTAAATATAATAAGATAACATTCGACCCTAATAAAGTGGAAACAATAAAAAATTATCCTGTTCCCACAAACTTAAGAGAACTTAGATCATTCTTAGGCTTAGCAAGCCACTATAGAAAATTTATTAAACATTTTGCGACCATAGTGAAACCACTCACAACACATCTCAGGGGAGATAATAGTGGTGTTAGCAAAAACCAAAGCGCAAAGGTAAAAACAAACCTTGACCAAACAGCACTAGATGCATTAAATACAGTAAAGGACGCCCTTCAGGCACAAGTCGAGCAAGTAATTTTGCCATCGGCGCTGTCCTTTCTCAGAATAAAAAACTTATAGCATTTATTTCAAGAACTTTAAATAAAACAGAGCAAAATTACAGCACAAACGAAAACTAATTATTAGCAATTGTTTGGGCTTTACAAAAGCTAAGAAATTACCTTTACGGCATCGCTGACTTTACAATATATACTGACCATCAGTCATTAATTTTTTCCATTTCGGACAAAAACCCTAATACAAAACTCAAAAGATGGAAAAACTTCATAGAGGAATATTGAGCAAAAGTAGTGTATAAACCTGGACATCAAAATGTTGTCGCAGATCCCTTATCACGTCAGCAAATTAATAACACATCTGGTTGTTCACAACACTCAGGACAAAGTTCACATTCAGAGGGTATGAAAAAAGTAAAACAACCCCTAAATAATTTCAGGAATCATATAATACCAATATTTGATGAAAATAAAATAATTGAAATGGATACATGTACAATTTTTCCAGATCGTTAGACATACTATATACTATAAAACAAAAAAAGAACTGATAGATAGATTAAAGCAAATAGTAAATCCAAAAGTACAAAATGCACTAAAACTAAGTGAGAAAACATTGTTTCAATTACTAGATGATATTATCACTACATTCCCATTCAACTTGTTTGTTTGATATATAACAAACACAGTTACGAGACGTTACTAATCTAGAAGAACAGAGAAAAATAATAACTCAAATACATAGGAGAGCACACAGAAACTATAAGAACAATGCCCAAGAGATATCATTAACATATTATTGGCCAAAAATTAAAGAAATGTGTAGAAAAGAAAGCATATAGTGTAATATTTGTCTACAAAACAAATATGAAGGAAGATCAAATAAACAACCGATAGGAAAAACCCCAACACCCACGAAAGTAGGAGAGGATATACAAATGGACATATTTTATATGAATAACCAAATGCATATCAGTACAATTGATAGATACTCCAAATACTGTTATATACGTAGAATAAAAAGCAAAACAAATTGTCAGGAATATATCGCAGAAATTTTTACAAAAATATACCCCAACGCTAAGTATTTAATGACTGATAATGAAAACGTATTTACTGGTATAGTGCCAAAGAGTGTTTATGAACGCTTACAAATACATCATAAAACGAAACCTAACAGTCAAGTCGAACGCATCCACAGCACATTGATCGAAATATCAACAGCCTTGGCACATCAGAATAGCTCCATACCAGGGAACGAACTATTTAACGCACTAAAACAATATAACAAAACAATACACTCTACAACAGGATATAGACCTGAGGACGTTTTTTTCAACAGAGAACGATACCCGGAAGTTAAGGAAAAACTTGAAGACAAACAGGAGAAACTGCTCAACTACCATAATAAAAACCGATATTGAATAATCTACAAGGAGGGAGATCTAATATACGCGAAAACACACCGCCGCAACAAAAACAATATCAAGTACTCACAACATAAGGTAAAAGAAGACCGTGGGGACACAATCTTAACAACAAAGGGTAAGGTTATACATAAAGATAACATACGCAAGCAAACTACACAATGTACAAGTAAACAACAATCATAACTATATTCCTCGCATTTACCTTTGGCGACAACATAACTGACCTGACAGATAAAACATATATAAATATAGAAACAGATCCAGCATATTTATCCGGAAATTATGTAAACTATATAATATACACCCTCTAGCATATAAGGATGGAAAATTTGTTTTAGATAAGCAGATTGCTGTTTGTAACGGTAATTTTAATTGTAATGTAATAAAATTAATTGTAATGTAAAAATTCCATAGGTAACCAAAAAATAATAACTGTACCATAAATATGTTACAAAACAAGCTGGTGGAATGAGCCATTATTCAAGAAAATAATTCACCACTCACAACACTAGAGAACGGTTACATCCTTACCGATAAGGAACATGTTTGGAACGGTCTAATGATTAAGGGACCTAAATTAATTCAATTCAATATTTCAACAAATATAGAAGGAAAAGACTATTTCAATCACCAACAGGAAATAAGGGAAGCTATACATCAAAAATATGATGAACAAGTTAAAATCCCAAATATCCAAGAAATGTCGAAATATTTAATCCCTATAGAATACCATCCCATACAATTTACCATGTATTGTATACTCGGAATTTTAGGAACAATAATACCTATGTACATTATTTTCAAATTATGTAAAAATTATAAAGACACAAAAGAAAGAGGAATCGCTAACCATATATATGAAATTGAATTAGCAAGATTAAAAGTAGAAACTAATCTTATATAAAAAGTGAGGATACTTTGTTGAGAGGAAGAAGAGTTAATATGTCAATAATATAGATAAGACAAGGGCATGAACAAACATGACTGAAAGAGATGAATAAGAACAAAGGAAAACCGAAAACACATTTTCCACTTATAAGAAAGGAACTTAACAAAGAAACAAACAACAAGTGGAAAACATGTTTTCGTATAGGTTAAGATACCTAGCTGTAAGAAATGATAAAGAAAATTATTACTAAAAATAGATCTTAAGAAACAAATTGTAATCAGTCTTAAGAATATAATTAATAAAGAAACACACGTTTCGGTGTAGTTGAAAAAAAATAAATTTTATTTTTTAGACTCATTCCTTAGCCAAGGAATTAACTGGAGTCTCAACCGGGAATCAAGTAAAATAATCTTTGCCAAATGAATTCCACGATCCTGAAAAAGGATAATTAAAAATAAAAGTTCCTGAAAAGTCGGAAAGTAATATACAAATATTTCTAAAAATTAGAAATAAAGTGAAAGTAAAGTTAAAATTTATCTGTAATTAACCAAGTGAAAACCTACCAGTATAAGCTAAAAGAGTTTTAACTTATCAAGAAAAGTAGAAATCGAAGAAATGAATGACATAGCGACACGTAAGGCGTACATCGATGCCCCCACACTTCAATTGACATCCATGAAAACAGAATTGGGAACTCTAAAAAACCAAACACCGTACCAAGTAAACCAACAACGACAATTCCATCATCCTCCAACACAAAGAAATTACACTGAACCAATGGAAGTGGATGATTCAAAGCAGTTTAGAAGACCAACGAACTTCCAACAACAAACCAGATGGAATAATCAAGACGCAGCAAATACTACACCATATCACAACACATTCCGAAACCACAACCAATATTTCATGAAAAGGGAGAGGAATCCTTCATCTCAAAATTTCAAATTCAACAAGTTCAGAGAATTAATCAAACTCAAGACGAAGAAATACAACCGATTAAACCTCAACATAACGAAGACGAATATGAACACGGAAGCGCTTTTTAGGCCAGTGAAAGGTTTGCCTTGTCTACAACGCACTTGCAGAGAAATAAGAAGGTCAATATATATTTTAGTAGACAATCAATTTCAATAAAACCTGTGAAAATCAACACACTTCATGGATATTCAGTAGTAAATAAGAAAAAAATAATTACTATCCTAAATCACCGCTTAACTTTTTATGAAACAGAAGCCTTTCAAGAATTCGATATGCTATTAGGAGAACAGGGATTAAAATCAGTCAAAGCAGAGGTTAATCTCTTTGATTATAGTTTGATATATAGATATAAGAAAGAAATAAAAAAAGTAAACAAAAAATTAATTATACAGTAAATAATGATATGTACAAACAAAATATTGAAAGGGTAATGCAAAAGAATAATGAAACTAACGAAATACTGCCATTCACTACAGTTATTCAGGGATCCATTCGAACAAAATCAGAAGATCCTATTTATGTAAGGCAATATCCCTATCCAATATCAGTTAATGAATTTATCAACGAAGAAATACACAAATTGTTAAATAATAAAATTATTCAACCAAGTAGGAGTCCGTACAATTCCCTCATCAGGACCGTCGCAAAAAATGGTACCGATGACCAAGGTAAACCCAAAAGACGAATGGTAATTGACTTTCAGAAGCTAAACACTTAAACTGCCACTGACCACTATCCAATACCAGACGTTGGAATGACAATCCAAAACTTAGGTAAAGCAAAGATGTTCACTAATTAGATTTAGAATTAGGATTTCATCAAACCCTTATAAAAGAATCGGACAAAGAAAAAACAGCATTCAGTGTGAATGGCGCAAAGTATGAATTCTAAAGGATGCCTTTTGGGCTCAAAAACGCTCCTTCTATTTTTCAACGATGTGTAGATGATATTTTCCGTCTATATATAGGGAAATTTATATACGTCTACACAGACGACGTACTAGTATATTCCTCCTCAGATGAAGAGCACATGGAACACATCCATACTATAATTAACGCACTCTACAACGCTAATATGAAAATATCCAATGAAAAAT
Organism: Linnaemya vulpina; assembly: GCA_963675445.1. Lineage (NCBI taxonomy): Eukaryota > Metazoa > Arthropoda > Insecta > Diptera > Tachinidae > Linnaemya > Linnaemya vulpina. The sequence continues at coordinate 71,853,488 of OY776276.1, read as the reverse complement.
CACACTTTTTTCAAGACTCTGTGGAATATCTAGGATACATTATTAAATATAATAAGATAACAGGCGACCTTATAAAGTGGAAGCAATAAAAAATTATCCTGTTCCCACAAACTTAAGAGAACTTAGATCATTCTTAGGCTTAGCAAGCCACTATAGAAAATTTATTAAAAATTTTGCGACCATAGTGAAACCACTCACAACACCTCTCAAGGGAGATAATAGTGGTGTTAGCAAAAACCAAAGCGCAAAGGTAAAAATAAACCTGGACCAAACAGCACTAGATGCATTAAATACAGTAAAAGACGCCCTTCAGGCACAAGTCGAGCAAGTAATTTTGCCTTCGGCGCTGTCCTTTCCCAGAATAAAAAACTTATAGAATTTATTTCAAGAACTTTAAATAAAACAGCAAAATTACAGCACAAACGAAAAGGAATTATTAGCAATTGTTTGGGCTTTACAAAAGCTAAGAAACTACCTTTACGGTATCGCTGACTTTACAATATATACTGACCATAAGTCATTAATTTTTTTCCATTTCGGACAAAAACCCTAATACAAAACTCAAAAGATGGAAAAACTTCATAGAGGAATATGGAGCAAAAGTAGTGTATAAACCTGGACATCAAAATGTTGTCGCAGATCCCTTATCACGTCAGAAAATTAATAACACATCTAGTTGTTCACAACACTCAGGACAAAGTTCACCTTCAGAGGGTATGAAAAAAGTAAAACAACCCCTAAATAATTTCAGGAGTCAAATAATACCAATATTTGATGAAAACAAAATAATTGAAATAGATACATGTCCAATTTTTCCAGATCGTTAGACATACTATAAAACAAAACATATACTATAAAACAAAAAAAGAACTGATAGATAGATTAAAGCAAATAGTAAATCCAAAAGTACAAAATGCACTAAAACTAAGTGAGGAAACATTGTTTCAATTACAAGATGATATTATCACTACATTCCCATCTAACTTGTTTGTTATAGCACAAACACAGTTACGAGACATTACTAATCTAGAAGAACAGAGAAAAATAATAACTCAAATACATAGGAGAAAACACAGAAACTATAATAACAATGCCCAAGAGATATCATTAATATATTATTGGCCAAAAATTAAAGAAATGTGTAGAAATGAAAGTGTATAGTGTAATATTTGTCTACAAAACAAATATGAACGAAGACCAAATAAACAACCGATAGGAAAAACCCCAACACCCACGAAAGTAGGAGAGGATATACAAATGGACATATTTTATATGAATAACCAAATGCATATCAGTACAATTGATAGATACTCCAAATACTGTTATATACGTAGAATAAAAAGCAAAACAAATTGTCAGGAGTATATCGCAGAAATTTTTACACAAATATACCCCAACGCTAAGTATTTAATGACTGATAATGAAAACGTATTTACTGGTATAGTGCCAAAGAGTGTTTATGAACGCTTACAAATACAGTATAAAACGACACCCATTCATTATTCGAAAACTAACAGTCAAGTCGAACGCATCCACAGCACATTGATCGAAATATCAACAGCCTTGGCACATCAGAATAGCTCCATACCAGGGAACGAACTATTTAACGCAGTAAAACAATACACTCTACAACAGGATATAAACCTGAGGACGTTTTTTTCAACAGAGAACGATACCCGGAAATTCAGGAAAAACTTTAAGACAAACAGGAGAAACTGCTCAACTACCATAATATAAACCGATATTCAATAATCCACAAGGAGGGAGATCTAATATACGCGAAAACACACCGCCGCAACAAAACCAATATCAAGTACTCACAACATAACGTAAAAGAAGACCGTGGGGACACAATCTTAACAACAAAGGGTAAGGTTATACATAAAGATAACATACGCAAGTAAACTACACAATGTACAAGTAAACAACAATCATAACTATATTCCTCGCATTTACCTTTGGCGACAACATAACTGACCTGACAGATAAAACATATATAATTATAGAAACAGATCCAGCATATTTATTCGGAATTTATGTAAACTATATAATATACAGCCTCTAGCAGATAAGGATGGAAAATTTGTTTTAGATAAGCAGATTGCTGTTTGTAACGGTAATTTTAATTGTAATGTAATAAAATTAATTGTAATGTAAAAATTCCATAGGTAACAATATTTGCAAAATTACCAAAAAATAATAACTGTACCATAAATATGTTACAAAACAAGCTGGTGGAATGAGCCATTATTCAAGAAAATAATTCACCACTCACAATACTAGAGAACGGTTACATCCTTACCGATAAGGAACATGTTTGGAACGGTCTAACGGGACCTAAATTAATTCAATTCAATATTTCAACAAATATAGAAGGAAAAGACTATTTCAATCACCAACAGGAAATAAGGGAAGCTGTACGTCAAAAATATGATGAACAAGTTAAAATCCTTCAAATCCTGTCTTCAGATTCCAAGCATAAATTCTCAAATATCCAAGAAATGTCGAAATATTTAATCCCTATAGAATACCATCCCATACAATTTACCATGTATTGTATACTCGGAATTTTAGGAACAATAATACCTATGTACATTATTTTCAAATTATGTAAAAATTATAAAGACACAAAAGAAAGAGGAATCGCTAACCATATATATGAAATTGAGTTAGCAAGATTAAAAGCAGAAACTAATCTTATATAAAAAGTGAGGACAGTTTGTTAAGAGGAAGAAGAGTTAATATGTCAATAATATAGATAAGGCAAGGGCATGAACAAACATGACTGAAAGAAATGAATGCTGATAAGAACAAAGGAAAATCGAAAACACATTTTCCACTGATAAAAAAGGTACTTAACAAAGAAACAAATATAAGAATAAAGGAAAATCGAAAACACATTTTCCACTGATAAGAAAGGTACTTAACAAAGAAACAAACAACAGGTGGAAAACATGTTTTCGTATAGATTAAGATACCTAGCTGTAAGAAATGATAAAGAAAATTATTACTAAAAATAGATGTTAAGAAACAAATTGTAATCAGTCTTAAGAATATAATTAATAAAGAAACACACGTTTCGGTGTAGTTAAAAAAATAAATTTTATTTTTTAGACTCATTCCTTAGCCAAGGAATTAACTGGGGTCTCAACCGGGATACAAGTGAAATAATCTTTGCCAAATGAATGCCACTATCCTGAAGAAGGATAATTAAAAATAAAAGTTCCTGAAAAATCGGAAAGTAATATACAAATATTTCTAAAAATTAGAAATAAAGTGAAAGTAAAGTTAAAATTTATCTGTAATTAACCAAGTGAAAACCTACCAGTATAAGCTGGATTTCCGTATCAGACGATAAAAGAGTTTTAACTTATCAAGAAAAGTAGAAATCGAAGAAATGAATGACATAGCCACACGTAAGGCGCACATCGATGCCCCCACACTTCAATTGACATCCATGAAAACAGAATTGGAAACTCTAAAAAACCAAACACCGTACCAAGTAAACCAACAACGACAATTCCGTCATCCTCCAACACAAAGAAATTACACTGAACCAATGGAAGTGGATGATTCAAAGCAGTTTAGAAGACCAACGAACTTCCAACAACAAACCAGATGGAATAATCAAGACGCAGCAAATACTACACCATATCATAACCCATTCCGAAACCACAACCAACATTTTATGAAAAGGGAGAGGAATCCTTCATCTCAAAATTTCAAATTCAACAAGTTCAGGGAATTAATCAAACTCAAGACGAAGACCTACAACCGATTAAACCTCAACATAACGAAGACGAATATGAAAACGGAAGCGCTTTTTTAGGCCAGCGAAAGGTCTGCCTTGTCTACAACGCACTTGCAGAAAAATAGGTAGGTCAATAAATATTTTAGTAGACAATCAATTTCAATACAACCTGTGAAAGTCAACACACTTCATGGATATTCAGTAGTAAATAAGAAAAAAATCATTACTATCCTAAATCACCACTTAACTTTTTATGAAACAGAAGCCCTTCAAGAATTCGATATACTATTAGGAGAACGGGGATTAAAATCAGTCAAAGCAGAGGTTAATCTCTTTGATTATAGTGTGAAATATAGATATAAGAAAGAAATAAAAAAAGTGAACAAAAAATTAATTATACAATAAATAATGATATGTACAAACAAGATATTAAAAGGGTAATGCAAAAGAATAATGAAACTAACGAAATACTGCCATTCACTACAGTTATTCAGGCATCCATTCGAACAAAATCAGAAGATCCTATTTATGTAAGGCAATATCCTTATCCAATATCAGTTAATGAATTTATCAACGAAGAAATACAGAAATTGTTAAATAATAAAATTATTCAACCAAGTAGGAGTCCGTACAATTCCCTCATCTGGACCGTCGCAAAAAATGGTACCGATGACCAAGGTAAACCCAAAAGACGAATGGTAATTGACTTTCGGAAGCTAAACACTCAAACTGTCACTGACCACTATCCAATACCAGACGTTGGAATGACAATCCAAAACTTAGGTAAAGCAAAAGTGTTTACTACATTAGATTTAGAATCAGGATTTCATCAAACCCTTGTAAAAGAATCAGACAGAGAAAAAACAGCATTCAGTGTGAATGGCGCAAAGTATGAATTCTTAACGATGCCTTTAGATAAAAAAGGTACTTAAAAGAGAAACAAAGAACAAGTGGAAAATATGTTTTCGTATAGATTAAGATATCTAGCTGTAAGAAATGATAGAGAAAATTATTATTATAAATAGATGTTAAGAAACAAACTGTAATCAATATAATTAATAAAGAAACACACGTTTCGGTGCAGTTGAAAAAAATAAATTTAATTTTTTAGACTCATTCCTCAGCCAAGGAATTAACTCGCGTGTGTTGCTGTTGGAACTGAAGTTGTTGGTGGTGTTGCGCACAAATACAATTGATAAACTTCAACAATTTAGTTAATTGCCCAGCCATTACACGACAACAAACTATTGTCACTTGTCTAGTCTTTGTTGAGAGAAATTGACTTCTTCTCACGTATTCTATTAATATTATATGACTTGAAGAATACCAAAAGGCTGTTAGTAGTAATTATTTATTGTCGGCAACTAAATGACAAGTGACAATTTCTTGCTGTCGTGTTGATGTGACGTCGACGTCTTCATTCAATGTACAAAAGATTTCTAAGGCCAAATATATTGAACTTTTCATTTGAAAATATAAAGCAAATGTTATGTTTAAACGTAAACAAATGGGAATAATTTTTAATTTTTATTTATATTTGTTGATACCAAATAAATTAATTAGAAATATTAAGTGCTGACAGCAACGTTGTATATATATATATATATATATATATATATATATATATATTTATATATATATATATATATATATATATATATATATGTATACAGGTAATTACAAATCTTTACAAAATCTTAATTTATATACATATAAAGAATGTTGTTGAACTGGATGTTCGATGATGGAGATTTTAACAGCAACAATGTTTACTTGCACACATTAACCAGACTCTTAAGTAAAAGCCAGACTCCAGCAGTAAAAAACACACACGTCGGCCAATTTTTCCCGAAGCCGATAAACAAAACGACGGTAGGTATTTAAGCCGGAGAACACTTCGTTCTCACACGCATGTTAATGGGGTTAAATACCAGATATTATTTTACACCTGCTACTTGACATGAACATACCGCCCACCTTGCGATACCAGCCACACAGAATAAGTAAACAAATTCATCGGTTTATTAATAAAGTAAACTGAGGTGAAAATGAAAGTAAAATATATATGAAAAAAGGAATAATATAGATTCAAATTGATGTGGCTTAGGGCAACAAATTATTTATTCGACGGCACAGCACTCTCCTTCGCAAAAATATGCTTCCGCGAACATGGTGAGCTGGATGTAAATTTGGCCTGGCCTGCCTTTCTCGAGGCATCCAGTATTCCTGGAGCCACGTCGGCCCCAATGATCATGTCGATATCTCGGGCCAGATTCCATTCTGGGTCAGCTGCTATTGCCCTCTTTCAGGCCCTTTTGATCCAATCATTGTCGACGTTGCTAGAGGGGGTGGTCCTAAAAGCATTATTCTCCACCGCACATGTGACAGTCAGCCTCTTATGCTGGTACAGGCGATGGCCTAACGTGATTAGGGTCCGATTGGAAGCAATGTTACAGCCAGTTGGACAGCGCATGTCAAAGTAAGAAACACGGTTGACTTTTTTTTCGGACCCGCCTCCCAAGGTCCACCCACATGAGGAGCTGCTGCTGGGATAAAGTGCCAATTTAGCCGTTGATGTCCATATTTCTGGACAGCTGAGTCACGAAACTCCTTGACATACGACGATTTCCTTAGCCGCACCGACAAAATTTTTACCATTGTCAGAGTAGATGGTATTAGGGCAACCTCGACGATAAAAACCGGGCTAAGGCAGCTAAAAACGTTGGGGATGACAAATCACTAACTGCTTCAAGGTGGATCGCCTTAATTGCGAAGCAGACGAAGAGAAAAATTCGACAGCAGCGATTAGCGAAGCTCTTAATGGCAAAGGGACCAGCAAAGTCGACACCGGTGTTTGCAAAGGGGCGACTTAAGGTAGTCATTTCTTTAGGCAATGCTGCCATTATTTGACTCTGCCTCCTCTTACGGTATAAAATGCATTGTTTGCAGTTGTTAATGCATGCCTTTATTAGGTTTTTTGCCTTTAAGATCCAATACTCATGTCGAATCACGCTATGGACCAGTCTTAATTCGCCATGGTGAACCATTTTATGAATGAATAACACGTACAGTGGTGATAAGGGATGGACTAATATTATTGGATGTCGTTCATTGTACGATAAATTGGATGTTAGACGACCATTGGCACGCATTATTTGATGCTCATCAAGAAAGGGTGTAAGGGACAAGAGAGGACTGTTCTCTTCAACGTGGTTTCTCTCACACAGACATTTGAAATCATTCGCGAAGTGTATCTCCTGGGATAATCGAAATAGAAGGTTTCTGACAAAGCGCCACACCTCTGCTGAGATTTTCAGCGTCATGAAAGTAGGCTTGTTTTTTATACCTTACGCGCAGCGTTGTAAAAACGAAATATGTAAGCGATCACATGTGCATCTAAAACACCTTCTTTATCCGCAGATTTAGTAACAAGAGCTTGAATATTTTTTCGTTCTTCAACAGTTTCGAATTCAAAACCAACGGACTGTAAGATGCTTATAAGTTGATTCCGATCCTCTAAAGTATCTGGTAAGCTGGGAGCACTTACTAGACCATCGTCTACATACATGGATTCTCTCAATATTTTTGCACCTACTGGATATTGACGCTATTCATCGTCTGCAAGTTGTAACAGAGTTCTTAGAGCTAACAGTAACAGTCTTCAGCCTATAATCTTGTATGTCTTCATCAGGAGAGCTACGATACACGATTTGTTGTAATCTAGTGTGTTCCGGGTTAACGAGTATCTGTCTATACATTTTCGAGATATCTGCGTTAAAGACATACTTATAAAATCTCCATTTAAGTATCAAAAACACTAGATCGTTGTTAAGAACCGGGCCTACATGTAATATATCGTTTAAACTCTTACCACTATGCGTAATACTAGAATCATTGTACACCACTCTAAGTTTTGTTGTAGTACTTTCCGGTTTAAAAGCACCATGAAAGGCCAAATAATAACTCGGGCCAGCCACAGGACCTTCAACTTTCTTCATATGTGCCAAAGTTATATATTCTTTTACCACCTCATCATATAAAGCTTTCGCAACAAATATTTCTCACTTCTAGTAAATTAGCTCAGAGCTATGTATCTATTTGAGCTAAGTGACGAAATGTCAGTTTTAATGGTATGTAGTTCACTACATACCCCCCTGCAGAATTCCTCACAGTAGTAGTTCTAAATATCTTTTCATATAGTTTATCCTCTTCTGAGACCACACGATTTGGAGAAATTTCTTCAAGCTCCCAAAATTTCGTTAACTGTTCATCGATGTAGACTTTAGTGAAATGATTTAGTCTCACTACACTAGTGTGTCTTGTGGGGCCAGTTACTACCCAACCGAAGATAGTTCCTAGAGCTACCAACGAATCAAATATACCATGATGAACACCTGTCAGCAGAATTGGTGGATATACATCACCTCCTAATAGCATATCTACTGAGCCACTTTTAAAGAATTTTAGGTCAGCATAAGCTAAGTTTGGTAGAATTATATTTTTATTAGGGGTAAAATACAAAGTTTGAACGTTTCCAGTAACTCGAGGCACCACCAAAGCAGATACTTCTAAACTCAATTTAGGATTTATTAATGAAGTAACTAAAAAACTGGCCATTTTACAAATTCTGCTAACAACTTCTACACCTAGACCTGCAACTTCAGCTGACATGGGTACAGTGGACAACTTGAGCAACTTACACATATTTTCAAATATAAAACTTTCGTCAGAGCATGGGACAATAAGTGCAAGCACTTTATAATTTCTGCTTTTAGTGTTAATATTAACCCACGCAGTTGCTAATAAAACTTTCTTTGATGCTGTGTGGTGGTGATTTCGAACAACATTTTATGCTGCACTAGACGTGGAAGATCCATTAATCATTTGAGCAGAAAATTTTGTCTTATTTAGTTGGGCTTCCTGATTTGCCTGAACTCTTTGAACTGCTTTATTAACATATTCTCTGTGTAGAAGAACGTGATGTTTCTTTTTACACTTTGAGCAACCGTTACCACTGCAACAGTCTCCATATAAATCCCTTCTTCCGAACAGTTAAAGCAGTATCTAAATTTTCTAAGGCTTGCCACCTGATTCTTATATCCATACTCGAAAATTTCACACATGAGCTTAGTTCATGGGCCTCTTTACATAATTTACATTGAAGCACGCTGATTTATTAATCATTAATGTTAAAAACTCATTCATTTTGTTCCAATTTAGTGTTTGTTCCGGGAGTCTAATTAAGCAATGACAAACGAATAGTGGTTCCCAAGCCTCAACATCAATCTGATATATTTATTTCCCTCTGCAGCCTTTCAATTTCTGAGGCAGACTCCTCATGACATTGGGCCAAGTTATACAATAATCTCATCTGGCTATTAAAAAGAACGCGTTTATGCTCGTATGTAGCCTTTAAATTTGCCCACGTAATCTCAAAATTATCTGCGGTCACTGTAATGTTCCTATTAACCTCACGTGCATAACCACTTGTTTTCTGAAAAAGGTAGCACAACTTCTCCACAGGACCTAAACGTTCATTATTTATATAAATTGTTGTGAATAAGTCCCTAAATGTGGGTCAAGAGACATAATCTCCTTTGAACACTTCCATATCACATGAATGAACTGGTATTGCAAAATTACTTTTGGAGCCCACTGTCGCAGAACAATCTGTGTTGTCCTTTCGCAATGCACGGCTTGTCCTTGCTAAAATATTGACACACTTAACCTTATGAGTTCGGCCGAGAGTCTTACTTATTGCTATGGCTTCTTTTATCGCTTTTGTTCATCACCAGGTTCATTCATGCATATCTCGTGGACAGTTTTATATGTCGCTCATAACCTTGCTAGCTCTTCCTTTTCACACTCAATAGCCTCAGCTGTGTAAGTTGAAAAATCTTCTTCTTTGAGCCTCTTTTCAAAGCTTAAGATTTCATCTACTGCCTCATTAAAATCTTTTATTGTTGCCATTGTCTTTTATATTAAAAAAATATTTGCCAATAATTTGAGGTTACTATGTATCTACGTAATAAAATACTGCTAAAAAAAGTGGGAATGTCACCTTGAACAACTGTGTAGAAAAACAGGCGACTTCTGCTATTTGTAATATACAACAACAATTTCTAACGGTGCTCTTCAAAATATCGCACGATTTTAATGGTTTGATATATGACAAAATGGCTACTCAAATCTCTAAGTTAAGCGATTCGATGATATATTTATATACGGACGGGCAATAAATTTTCAAAAGGCCACAACAAATCAAAATGCTGCAAATGAGTTAGGCAATATTGAGCAACACAAACTTTGAGACACGCTTCTTTACTTTTATTCACAATTTGTCAAATTTCAGAACTACGTACCTTGTTCGTTTTTACTCTTGAAAATTATTTTACTGGCTCGAAGGACCAAAATGTTGATACCAAATAAATTGATTAGAAAGATTAAGTGTTGACAGCAACGTTGTATATTTATATATATGTACATATATAGGTAATTACAAATCTTTGCAAAACCTTAATTTATATGAAAAGAATGTTGTTGAGCTGGATGATCGATGAAGGAGATTTTAACAGCAACAATGTTCACTTGCACACATTAACCAGACTCTTAAGTAGAAGCCAGACTCCAGCAGCAAAAAACACACCCGTAGCACAGTGGCACATTTGAAGAGCTGGCGGCCAAAACGCTTAAAAAAATTTTTTTTGTCGCCGATTTAATTTTTTTTATATAAAAGTAAATTCATAGGAATCTCGAAATCCAGAAATGTAAGTTATAGGGTGATCAAAAAGGGTTTTTTTTTAAGAGAAGCTAAAATTCAAAATAGTTTAGAATATTTTTGAAATTCAAGTGGGCATAGCTTTTTTGGTTTTTATATTTTTGGAACATTTCTTTTTCTTCACACAATATCATTTCTTAACTTAGAAAATAGTTTAAAAAAATCGTGCCCTACTTTGCTTGAGACCCAGATTTGGGCATTGCAATAAAGGTCCAAAATATACCCAAATCTCGATGTTCAGTGGAACGCAACTTTTTTTATGCGAAAAACTTCCTAAATTACTTATAACGTGTTATAGTACGTACTTTGAGCTGTTGTTATATGCTAATTTTTTAAATTTATATTTGCATCTCTAGAAACTGCAATGATTTTACTGCTTGTATGTCGGATATTTTAGGTATGGGATTTTTTTTTTTCAAAAAAGTTTTATTAATGAAAAGGGTATAATAAAAGACTGTTGTTATTTTTGTAATTTAAGCCATAAAAAATTTATAGTTACATATAAGCGGGTGTAGCTGCATGAGTTGTTGTATTTGGACTGATATATTCGACCATTTGTTATAACTTTGTGTACCCAGGTAGCTGCTGCTCATATAAAGGTTAAAATACGATAGACACATCAGGTTTTCTTGAATATGAGAATAAAATAACAAAAGAGAATTGAAGTAAATTGTAGGTACAAGCATGTCTGTACTCCTCTTCTTTCTTCTTTCCCCTCTCTCGTTTAAACACATACATGCTTCAATAAAACTTGATGCGTATACAAACAGACAAAATTAATAAAGATGATCAGTATTGTCAAAACGATGGCTAAGTTCAGTTATAACGATCTTCCTAAAATTTATTTTGAACAAAAAAACAAAAACGATGTTATATTACACATTTTAAAATACCCTTATTTTGAGTTGTGCGACCGTTTAAAAAAAATTAATATTTTTTTAACGCGATTAAATAAACGGTATAATGAACGTTATAGAAATAAGGAAAAAATGTTTAACTGCAACAAACAATGGCTTACAAGCGAACTTGTATTTGAAAGCCAACCAAAACCAGCAAATGTGGGCCGACCTGCTAGACCAGTTGAGGAGTGTAGTGAAAGGTTCCGAGGACGAAAGCTGCAAAGAATTAATGAAGAGTTTTCTGAAGAAATAATTAAAGATACGTTTTTCCATCAACTAGGACCAACAAAAAATAAAACTCAGAAAAATGGTATAATAGAAAACGTAATGAAAGCGAGCGCCAAGCGTGAAAAAAGGATTTTAAAGAACATTCCAACACCAACCGATGATAAAAAATTTACATCTGAAGAAGCATTTTCAATATTTCTGAACTTAAAGCTAACAAAATATCAGTATATGGAATTGCGAAAGCGGACAATTGGAAAACATTGCTCCATATATCCAGAATATAGAGATTTGGTTTTAATTAAAAAAGATTGTTTACCACCACAAAATTCTATAAACATTACAGAAAGTTCAGCAGAGGTGGTATTGCAAGACATACTAAATCATACTGCGGAAAGATTGTTGAATACATTGGACGCAGATAATATTAAAAAGCTTGGTGACTGTAGCCTAACAATAATTTCTAAATGGGGAAGCGATGGATCTCCTGGACAAAAGCGATATAAGCAGTATAAAGCAGAAAATATATCAGATTCTGACTTATTTATGATATCTTTTGTTCCGTAAACATTATTTTGAGCCATCTACTAGCAAAAAGACCGATATTGACATATGGAAAAATCTTCCTCAACAAAATATTGCAGACCAACTAAATTTGCTTTTAAGAAGGAAACGAAGATGTAATATTAGAAGAAGTATCTAAACTTAAACAACAAATAGATAAACTTCAACCGATAACTTTGCTACTTAACGATCAAGAGATTGACATAAATTACCAAATGTTACTTACAATGATTGATGGAAAAGTTGCACAGGCCATTACCTAAAGCCAAATCATCTTCAACCTGTGTTATTTGCAAAAAAAAACTGCAAGCCAATTAAGTCAACTTCCAACAGACGACACAACTTTCCAAGAAGCCTATGAGTTTGGTTTGTCCCCACTCCAAGCTAAAATTCGATTTATGGAACACATATTAAAGCTAAGCTATGATTTAGATTTTAAAGGAACAGTACAAAATAGTGACGAAAATAAAGCCAAAAGAGAGGCAAAAAAGAAACATGTACAAGAAAAATATTTAGAATTGGGTTTACTGATCGATCAGCCAAAGCAAGGAGAAGGAAACAGAAATGATGAATGGCAACACAGCAAGAAAATTGTTTTCTGATCCTGAAACTGCTACAGGATTAGATTTTGAATTAATAAAACGCTACAAAATCATACTGCAAGTAATATCATGCAATAAAAAGGTAAAGGCAAGAAAATTTGGTCAGTATGCTAATGAAAAAGCGAAAATACACAACGAAAAATATGATTGGAGGAATATGCCATCGACAATCAATAAAATACTATGTCATGGGGAAAACATTATTCAACACAATATATTGCCGATTGGAGATCTTTCTGAAGAAGCGCAAGAAAAAAGGAACAAAGATTATAGATATTTTCGCGAGCACAACACAAGAAATATATCTAGATATAGTACCTATGAAGACCTCTTTAATATTTTACTGTGCACTTCTGATCCATATATCTCCAGCATTCGACAAAAATTGAATTCCACCCCCATGGAATTATGTTAATAAATTAACTATAAAAATTCACAAACGATTTCAAAAAATCACATTATAATAGTGTAGTAGGCTATGAAACTTATACAAACCAAAACCCAACAAACAACTTTTTCAATTCTCAGATGGTTTATAAAATTCTTTAAATAAGTTGAGAAGTTTGAAACTTTTCAAAACTGTGGTTGAAGTCTACTGACGATTTGGTAAAAAGCGCCAATGAAATGCATATAGACATTGCTAAACCACCCAACAAATAAATTTCATATTATAATAGTACAATGACAATATGTCAAAAAATTAGTTTATTAACAATTCAATTGAGATTTTATTTTTCATTTTGCCTTATAAATACTTTCATTGTTATCCAAGGGATTTCTAATTGTATAAAGGTATAGAAAAATAAAATAGAGTCGTATCGAATAAAAGTTGTTTGTTGGGTTTGGTTTGTATAAGTTTCATAGCCTGCTACACTTATTATAATGTGATTTTTTGAAATTGTTTGTGAATTTTTATAGTTAATTTATTTAACATAATTCTCAGATGGTTTTTGGAAGTCTTTTAATAAGTTGAGAAGTTTGAAACTTTGCAAAACTGTGGTTGAAGTCTACTGACGATTTGGTAAGAAGCGCCAATGAAATGCATATAGATATTGCTTAACCACCCAACAAATAGATTTCATATTATATACATATGTATATATATATATATATGTATATATATATATATATATATGTATATATATGTATATCTATATGTATATATATATATATATATATATATATATATATACATATATATACATATATATACATATATATATATATATATATATATAATGTTATATATATATATATATAATGTTATATATATATATAATGTTAATAAATTAACTATAAAAATTCACAAACGATTTCAAAAAATCACATTATAATAGTGTAGTAGGCTATGAAACTTATACAAACCAAAACCCAACAAACAACTTTTTCAATTCTCAGATGGTTTATAAAATTCTTTAAATAAGTTGAGAAGTTTGAAACTTTTCAAAACTGTGGTTGAAGTCTACTGACGATTTGGTAAAAAGCGCCAATGAAATGCATATAGACATTGCTTAACCACCCAACAAATAAATTTCATATTATAATAGTACAATGACAGTATGTCAAATAGTTCATTTACTATATATACATATATATATATATATATATATATATATATATACATATATATATATATATATATATATATATATATATATATGTATATATATATATATATATATATATATATATATATATATAGCGAACCCCCTGCACACTTCGTAGTTCAAAAAGAAAAAAAAAATAATTAGAATTCATTAAAATCAATGATAAACTGCTTTTATTGTAATGCTCTGTGGTAAACAACATTTGTTGTTTTTCCATTTTCGGTGTAAATATACAAAACCGATAGTTTGCCAACGCGCAAACAGGCTACATAGAACTGTCCATGTGAGAAAACTGAATACACTAAATTCAGTCCACAAATTTCTAAAGATTGGTCTTGCGCCTTATTAATGGTAATCGCAAACGCAAAGTGAGCAGGAAACTGAAGTCGTTTAAATTCAAATATCGGACGGAATCATTGGGATACGTGGAATGAATACATCTTCGCCTTTTAATTTTCCAGTTAAAATAGTAGCTTCAATTACATAAGCCATCAACCTTTTAATAGCAAGTCTTGTACCATTACACAAACGGGGTTGATTGATATTACGAAGCATAATAATAATAGTGGCTCCAACTTTCTATTGGAAATTATGCGGAGGCAATCCTGGTAAGTCCAACGAATTCTAAAATTCTGTTGGATAATTCAAAAAATTTTCTTCATTGGTAACAGTATCGACAGACTTGTACAACAACACTTCGCGAGGAATCTTTGATTGTATAGCTATGTTTAGTTCTGTGTTCTTAGCCGCTAAAATTACTCTGGCACTCAACCATGCATGGCATGTATATTGTTGTGTTATGTAAGTGGAAATACATTACATATATATATACATACACATATACACATATACACATACAATACATACATACACACATAGATACATATACATTCAAACACATACATACATATACACATATACATACATATATACATACACACACATACATACATTTACACACACATACATCCTCATACAAATACATGTACATATATAACGACATATACATCCGCACACATATACATGTATATACACCTACATACATACATATACACATATACATGCATATATACATACACACACATACATACATTTACACACACACATACATCCTCATACAAATACATGTACACATATAACGAAATATACATCCACACACATATACATGTATATACACCTACATACACATAGGCAATAATTTTAACACATAGTATAGTATATATATATACATATATATATATATATATATATATATATATATATATGTATATGTATATATATGTATATGTATATATGTATATATATATATATATATATATATATATATATATATGTATACATATATATATATATGCAATTGTATGTATGTATGTTTGTATACGTATGTGTGTATATTTGTTATAAACATGTTCGTTATAATTTTAATGTTGAAAAAATATTTTATGTGTTATTGAATTTCAAAAACAAATATTGTGAATAGTTTTTTTTATGTCATGCTTCAAAACCATTTGTCTATAAAATTTTAACAATTTTTATTTCCTGAAGATGTTAACAAGCTGTTAACGAAATGTCGAATAAAAATTATACCAAATATAATTTGATAAAAAAATATCACAAGCTTGATTAATATTATAATATATATATATATATATATATATATATATATATATATATATATGTGAATATATATATATATATATATATATATATATATATATACATATATATATATATATATATATATATATATATATACATATATATATATATATATATATATATATATATATATATATATGTATATATATATATATATATATATATATATATATACACACACATATATATATATATATATATATATATATATACACATATATATATATATGTATATATATATATATATATATATATATATATGTGTATGTATATATATATATATATATATATATATATATACATATATACATATATATATATATATATATATATATATATATACATATATATATATATATATATATATATATATATACATATATACATATATATATATATATATATATATATATATATACATATATATATATATATATATATATATATATATATATATATACATATATATATATATATATATATATATATATACATATATGCATATTTATTGAAAACTCAAAGCCATTCTTTATTAATTGCAAACAATTGGGACATCCAGCTGATTGGCGTGGTTGCCCACACTTCTTAAAATATGCCAATAATAGAAGGAAACTAGTTATTGTTGCAAACAAGAGCAATTTTATAGCTGCACAAAATGTAACAAACATTATTAATGATTCAGGTTTTGTAAAATCAGGCAAGTCCTTTGGAAACTGCTTTATTAGTTCTTCAAAAATTGAAAACGCTTCTAAAAAACCAAAATTTATTGAAGATTTTTTCAATATTGCTAAAGAAATTTGCAAAGAGGAAAGTATGACATTAGAATGCAAAATAAAAAATTTCATTAATAATTACCATAAAAGTTCTAAAGCACAGGTTAAATCTGATTATTTAAAACTCCTTAAGGAGGTTGAAGCAATGTATGGTAAATAGAAGAATGAATATTTTAACATTTAACGTCCATTCTCTATTAAGCTGCAGCAGAAAAATTTATTTATATAATACTTTGAGATGTAATAAGATTGATGTTGCCTTTTTACAGGAAACACGTCTTAGTTCAACAAATAATATTGCTTTGGAAAATTAAACGGTGTTGAGAAATGATAGCTCGATTGGAGTGGCAATCGTATTAAAAGAAAATTATCTATATAGGCGTGTCACGATTGATGATGTCTTGTTCCCAAATTTATTTGTTGAAATAAGTTTATCAATAAATGGTGAATCTAAAAGATTTCTTCTTGGTTCTTTGTACTTTCCTTGTAATTTTAATCGCATTGGTATTTACAGCGGCCTAACTTCTATTAAAATTTTTTTTCCGAATTATGATGGTGTAATTCTTAGCGGTGATCTTATCGCGAAACGTACTTCATGGGGTGATATTAGGTCTGTTTGTTTACGTGATATTTTGTAACAAATTGTGCAAAATGTTACTGGATGTTGTTCGTTTACTTTCTCCAGCAAGAAAATTTATTTAAATTTAGAAAAAACAGAGTCAGAAAATTGACATTTGAATAACTGAGAAGTTGCAAAATCTTGCTGGAGAAATTTTGTTCAGTAAAATTTCGCAAGATAGAACAGATGTTGTTTAAGCCAAAACGTTTAACTTCTATAATATATTCTTTAATTTGGTCATATTGACATATTTTAATAATTAGTATTTTGTCAGGGTCCACATTTGCTCCTTTTTTAAATCATTCTTGATTTTTCGGACTATTCCTTGGATTCTTACTAGTAAAATATCTAACAGTTTGGTTTTACTCGTTTGTTCGGTCATTTGCTGTATTTTTTATGTATAATATTTTACTTGTTTGTGAGCCTTTACGAAAGTGACACACACTATCCAAAACCATAAAAAAATTATAAAAAGGTAAAAATAAAGAAAGATATTGAATTTGAAAACATTAATACCAATTGTTTTTTATTTAACTTCCTTCTTTATACGAAAACATTTGATCCATTCGAGCCCGGTATTGGAGGAAAAACTTATTATTTCAAAGGTACTAATCTTGTTTTTTCTTTTATAAAAGAAACAACAAGACCAATCCCGAAAAAATTCAACACTCCATTTTATACACATATATTTATATTTCACTGGAAAATAAAAGGTACGTAATCTTGTTTATTTAAAAAGTTAAAAATTTAGAATATATGGAGAAAGAAAACTTAGTGTAAAGAAAAAGAAGGAAACAATTGTTGTTGTTTTCATATATAGTGATTGATCGCTTTGCAATATTAATTATTACAAGGCAGACATATTTGTGTTGAAAACTCCATCTGGTTTTCAATTGTCCTTAAAGTAATTGTGACGTTTGCTTTGATTTATTTTCGTGATCAATATATCACGTACTAATAAAATCAATCGTGCATATTGTTTATGTGGACGGACGGAATCTTAGAATAATTTTAATATTAAATTTCTTATTATCGGTGAATTTCTAAACAAATACTTTATAGTGGCAAATTAAAATTAAAATACGCAAAAAAATGTTTTTTTTTATTCTTTATTTAATTTTTTACTTGTGGAATTTAGCACTCTATAGTCGGTCAAATTGGTCGAGATAGATTTTGTGTTGAATTTCTGTGAATAAATTTCATTAACATTAAATTTTATTAAACTCAATCTAGATTTATTGAAACAAAAGCCGCAAATTTATATATTTGAAATAAAGTGTTAAAAGTAAATTTGTATCACAAAGGATAATGACGTCAATTTTAAAGAAATTTATCCGTATATCAGATGCACGATGAAATTCGAAGCAAAATTTAATGAAGCACGCGAAGATTTCCACACTGTATATACGTTGGAAATTCACCGTGAAGAATTGAAAGAGTTGTGGGAGAAATTAAAAGTGGTTTATGAGGACTGTCTGGATGATTTCGATAGTAATTCAAAGACAGATCCTAATGACTTTACGACCACAATGGCTAAATATGACGCTTCTTACGCAGCTTATTTAAATTGTTTATCTCTAATTAATGAAAAAGTGAGTAGTTTTGAAAGGGTAGCGAAAGTGAATAATTCGATGACAAAAATTTATAACGTGAATAGTTCTGACCATAATCTCACCTTACCTCCGTGTGATGTGAACCCATTTGAAGGTGATTATATTTCGTGACCAGCATATGAGAATCGTCGCATGCTTGTCAATAATCAATTGAAAATTTTGTTCAAGCTTCTTTCATTTGACAAAGAATCTAGTGAAGGTCTCAAAATTTTGCAAACGAGCTGCCAATAATTGTTTGACTTCGCTTGCAATATATAAAGTTTCGACAGAAAGTTGGGATCCAATCCTGATTTTTATGTGTATTCAACGTTTGCCCACGTCCACTGTTAGTTTATGGGAACATAGTGTTAAGGAAAAATCTGAATTGTCTAAATGGAAAGATTTTGACGCCTTTCTGACAGAAAGGATTCAGACTTTAGAATGTGTCCGTGATCTTAAAGACTCATCGGTAGAGAAACCTTCAGTGCAAAAAAACCAAAGTTCATGTAGTAAATTCTAATTCAAATGTAACTTATTGTGTTCTTTGTCGTACTTCAGGACATTTCTTAAGGACATGTAAACGATTTAAGAATTTTTCAATTTCGGAGAGGTTCTCAACAGTTAAGAAGTATCATTGTTGTGTTAATTGTTTGTCTAGAGAACATGAAGCAAAGAATTGTAAAAGTGCCTCTAATTGTACGACGTGTAATAAAAGGCATCATTCTTTGTTGCATCGTGAGGTATCTACTACTAAAGGTTCGTTAGACTCAGCAGAGCGGGATAATTAAGCAATTTCCCCTGCTAGTTCGCAATATAATAATGCAAATTCTTCTCTACCATCTACCTCTAGGGGCTAGTCGTCAAATCGACAAGTTTTCCACGTTACTCAAAACCGTAAAGTGCTTTTGGGAACCGCTATGGTGAATATTGTTTATCAGGGTATGACGTACCCCGCGCGGGCTCTTATTGACCCGGCTTCAGAAACGTCATTTATTTCTGAAAAATTAAAAAATCGTTTGAAACTAATTACGCATTCGACAAATGTTGAAGTTTCAGGTATTAACCAAACAGTTTCTGCTCGAACTAGAAAAGTTTGTCCCTTGAAAATTTGTTCTTTTATAGATCAGACTCTTGTCTTGGAAGCAATGGCCTTTGTATTACCAAACATTTCTGGTGCATTGCCATCTTTCATAATCTGTCCAAGTCTTCGTAATAAGTTTTCAACTTTGCAGTTGGCCGACCCTCATTTTTATCAATCAAGACCGGTTGATATATTATTGGGGGCTGATATATATGCGCAATTAATATTGAATGGGATTCAAAGAAATGGTTTCGAATCTTTAATAGCTCAAAATACTATATTTGGATGGACCATCACAGGATCTGTTTTAGACACACCAATGCAGGTATATTCTACAACAGTAGAACCTTTGCCGGAAGATGGTATTAATAAAAATCTTGTTTGGTTTTGGGAATTGGAAGAAACCCCAAAACGCAAGCTTTTAACACCCTTTGATAGAATTCGTGAGGAAAATTATCGGAGACCAACGCGACGCAACTCCGAAGTCCGATATGTAGTGACGCTACCTTTTAAGCTAGAATTTCCTCAATCAATCAATTTGGGGTTTTCAAAACAGAATGTCATGGCACAATTCTTGAGAAATTAATCTTCTCTTCTGCGCAAACCTGAAGTCAAAACATTATATGATAATGTCGTTAATGAATATAGTCTTTTAGACCATATGAGACCTGTGTTAGAAAATATTTCTAGCAAAAACGTGGTTTCGTGTTATCTTCCTCATCATCCTGTAATTAAACCTGACCAGAAAACTACGAAATTGCGTATCGTATTTAACGCAACAATTAAGATTGCAATCTGATTTGGTGCTTTTAATTATACGTTGGAGGCTCTTTCGATATGTGTTTAATTGCGACATTACGCAAATGTATAGACAAATTCGTCTTGACCCTTCTCATACTCCGTATCAACGTATACTATTCCGATCTTCTCCGACGGAGGAGGTCAAAACGTATGAGTTACAGACTGTAACCTTTCGTGTAAATTGTGCTCCATATCTGGCGATACGGACACTTTTACAATTGGTAGATGATTCAGAAAATGAATATCCTCTTGCGGCAAATATATTGCGCAAATCTATGTATGTTGACCACGTACTAATGGGTGTTCATGATATTTCATCTGCTCTGAAGGCTAGGGATCAACTTCGAAATGTTTTATTGTCAACAAAATTTTAGCTTAGAAAATGGACTTCTAATGCTATAGAAATTTTGAATGGTCTGCCGTCAGATTGTTTAGTAGATTCGAAACTTTTAACATTTGTTGAATCCAGTAGCTCTAAAACATTAGGTATTCAATGGAATGCTCAGTTGGATTCATTTTACTTTAAAGTGGAGCCCATTGCTGATAAAATACATTATACCAAAAGAGTAGTCATGTGTACAATAGCTAAATTGTTTGATCCCATAAGTTGGCTAGGTCCTGTCATTATTATTGGAAAAATTATTATGCAAACAATATGGCGTGACAACATTGATTGGGATAAGACATTACATTCATCAACGGAAAATGAGTGGAATAACTTCGTAAGTTTTTACACGGAAGTAAATAATATACAAATATCACGATGGGTACAATATGCGCCTAATACTTCTGCTGAACTTCATGTTTTCTCGGACGCCTCAGAGACAGCATAGGCAGGGGTAGTGTATATTAGAATTGAGTCTCTTGGGCAGATTCATACTTATTTGCTTTCCTGTAAAACAAAGGTAGCTCCTATAAAAACTATTTCTCTACCTCGTTTAGAACTTTGTGGTGCAGTGTTGGCTTCTGAACTTTTGAAGACTATTGTCAGAGAAATTGATATTCCGCTTGAACAAGTGTATTGCTGGACAGACTCTACCATTGTTCTTTGCTGGTTAAAGAAAACTGCTAGTAGTTGGACCACTTTTGTAGCCAATAGAGAGTATGTAGGATTCAAGAGAATGTGGAAAATCATAATTGGTACCACGTTAAATCGGAAGAAAATCCAGCGGATTTAGCGAGCAGAAGAGGCACGGACCTACATGGCTGCGGAAGAATAAACACAATTGGCAACTGAATGGTATGTCATCCGTGGACACAGAGACGGAAGCTCGTGCTGTGAAAACTAGAGAAGTTTTCTAAGTTAGATCGTGCTCTTAGGGTAGTAGCTTATATGTTGCGATTCTTTTATGTGACACATCCGTCACATAAGGGTAAAAGGTCATTCACTTCGACAGCAACTGCCAGGGATGAGTTGTCAGAAATTAAATAACGTTTAGCGATTTTGGCACAAAAGGCTCATTTTACAGAAGAATACGAGTTTTTGCAATTAAAGAGACCTATTTCTTCTAAAAGTTCATTGCAATCCCTTAATCCATTTTTGGATAAGGATGGGGCAATGAGGTTGGATCGTCGTTTGGTGAAATCTCCATCTCTGTCTTATACAGAAAAACACCCTATCATTCTACCGTATTCTTGTCGTTTCACACTTCTGCTAACAGAATTTGTGCACTTACTTTCTATACATGGCGGAAATCAATTAATGCTGAGACTTATTCGCATTGAATATTGGGTTCCTCGTTTGAAAGTTTTGGTGCGTACTGTAATAAATCGGTGCAAACGTTGTATATTAGACCGAAAATGCTCTTGCACTCAAATTATGGCGGCTCTGCCCCCAGAAAGAACTGTTTTAGATAGATCGTTTAACACCACTGGTCTAGACTTTGCTAGTCCGCTTGATATGAGAAGTTTTACTGGCCGCGCTTGTAAGATAACAAAAGCATATGTGTGTATTTTCGTTTGTTTTTCTACTAAAGCAGTCCACTTGGAGGCCACAACTGATTTGTCAACGGATGCATTTTTGGCTGCTTTTCATCGTTTCATTGCTAGGCGTGGTTGTCCCCATACTATATTTTCTGACAATGGTACAAATTTTGTTGGCGCTTCTAGAGATATTGAAAGGGACTTTCGTACATTCTTGTCTGAATATAATGCCCGAATGTGTTCTACTTTTGGACTACAGGGTCTTACGTAGCGTTTTATCAATGCTGGTGCACCTCATATGGGTGGACTATGGGAAGCTGCTGTTAAAAATTTTAAAACACATTTTCGAAAAGAAGCTCAGAATTTGAAATATACATTTGAGGAATTAACTACCATATTAGCAAGAATCGAAGCATGCCTCAATTCTCGTCCCTTGTGTCCCATATCGGACAATTGTAATGAACCTGTAGCGCTTACGCCTGGTCATTTTTTGTCGTCCAATATTGGCTCCGCCGGAACCAACTATTTTGGAAACTCATGATAGCATTATAAATAGATATCGTAAGATTAAAGCATTTTCTCATGATTTCTGTCGACGATGGAAAGAGGAATATTTGCAAAATTTACATAAACGCTATAAATGGAAGTTTCCTGAAAGAGACATACAGGTAGACGAATTAGTTGCTATTCGTCATGAACAGCTTTCTCCTACTTCGTGGAAATTAGGTGGACGTCGATGCAAAAACATCTATTCTGACAACGCTACGAATTTTAGCAAAAAATCAATTAACAGAACTAGATGATAGCATTTACTCTTCTAAAGCAAAATCATAAATTATTTCCGCTTCTAGTTCAAAAGGAATACATTTTCATTTCATTCCACCGAGAGCACCACATTTTGGAGGTTTATGGGAAGCAGCCGTTAAGTCAGCGAAGTATTTTTACTTCGGAATGTCGCAAATTCATCCCTAACCCATGAAGAATTGGAAACGATCATAGTAGAAATTGAAGCCACACTTAACTCTCGTCCACTAACACCAATATCAAATGATCCAAATAATCTTGAAGCATTAACTCCTGGCCATTTTCTTATTGGCGAACCACTTACCTCGCAAGTCGATAGCAGGGCACAACTACCAAAAGCCTCAGTTTTATCTCATTGGAAATTAGTATCCCATCTCAAAAAGGAATTTTGGGACAGATGGTCTACAGAGTACTTAAATGAACTACAACAACGTAGCAAATGGCAAAGACAACTTGCCAATATTAAGGTTGGAGACATGGTTATTATAAAAGAAGATAACACACCTATTATGAAATGGCCATTGGGAAGAATTACTCAAGTTAATACTGGTGATGACGGTGCAGCAAGAGTCGCAGAAGTAAAAACCGCATCAGGAACATTTAAAGGTCCAATTCACCGACTCGCTTTACTACCCATAGAACAAGATCCTGAAATTACTATTCCTACTGAAAATAACAATGGCAACATTAAAAGTTCAAATGATGAACCTAAGGCCAAGAGAATTAAAATACCAACAAACCATCTAACATTTGCGTTCCTTACTATACTATTACTGTTACCACTAGCATGTGGATCTCCAGTCAAAAATAAAAGGTTCGGGTCAAAGTTCGGAATCCATTTCGAACAAATTGGAACAGCCGCTATATCAACCACCGAATGGAATCTGTTCGTATACTACGATCTAGCTGCTTATTGGTCCGAAACATCAATCCTTGCCAATGGGACAACATCAATACAAATCATCTGTAAGATGCTAAAATACATCATGCCTCAGTACGATTGATCACTTTGAACAAATGGAAAATGAGTTACAACTAGATAACCAACTATTGCGAAGCAAAAGGGGTATGCTGGATATAGTTGGCAATGTGGCCCATTCATTATTTGGCATCCTGGATTCAGAATACGCTGAACAGATCTCTGATACAATAAAAGAAGTCAATGAGAATGAAGCGTATTTGCTTAATTTGTTAAAAAATCGAACATCAATTGTTGATTCAACACTAAATATCATACGTTAGAATCAAGTAACACCTAAAGCAAGATTTGAACGACTGGAGCACGAAATCAAAATTTATTCCGAGAAAATAGATGACATTAACAACGTCTTATTACAATTGCAACTCAACCAATTGTTTAATTCAGAGGTTCTTGAATTAACTCTAATTGCAAATAACATTAGAAAAATACAGTCATCAATCCTTAGCACACTTATGGACACGCGTCATGGAAAAATCAGTTCGTGGTTACTCACCCCAGAACAATTACAAATTGAAGTTAACCAGATCATACTCCATTCACCGCAATCGCTGATTCTTCCAGTATCAGAGA